>PVIU01013402.1:0-56152 GCA_004026605.1 Ondatra zibethicus | reverse complement strand
GGGAGGGGAATGGGAGAAGGGGAGGAAGTGTACATTTTTGAATGGAAAAAGAAAAAATAACAAAGTCCGGATGGCTCATCTCGTAATGACCATCTCATACAAACAAACATTTCTTCTGAGGTCCAAGTTATTTCCCTTCAGCAAAGAAGCAGAGAAGACGTGGGAAAGTTCCATTTCTTTTATCATTTACTCAGATCCTAAGAACACGGAGAACTGGAGAAACACTTCTATTTCCACAGAGCTTACAATGGATTCCTCTTCCTTGTTACTAGTCATTTGCTATGTTTGAAGCTACTCTGCTTCCTTGGTCTGGAAACTATTTGACAAATTTTCCAGGCTAAGGAAGGGACAATTTCAAATGCCCAAAGCCAGAAAGGAATCTAGTATCAAGGACTAGAAGGAAAGTCTATGTGTGTGACCAACACATGTGATAGAGAGTGACAGGAGCCAACGAAGGAGGCGGAATCGAGGTCATAGAGGGCATCCCACCCAGTCAAGGAGAGGTGATACTTCTTCAACAGTAACAGGAAAGCACTACTATATAAACAACAGAGTAACACGTATGGGTTGTCCTTTATAAAAGGTTTATGAAATCACATTGTTATAGAAGCAGAAAAAGCTTTCGACTGGGCTTCTTCCAAGTGCAAGATGGTAATCATTTGAGTTACTACTAAGGTAGTGGAAACAGAAGTACTTGAAATACACACCACGAGTAAAGTGACCGCCCGAGGATGCTCAACTAGTGCGGAGCATGAAAAGGAGAAGCGGAGGAGGCTGAAGTTGGGAGCTTGAGGCCCTGAGCCCGCTACCCTCCGCATCTGAGCCGCTGAAGCGCAGGAAAGATGATGTGCAAGGGGCGCACGGCTATGACTCCGCAGGCATGAAAATGAGGTGATCACTAGACGCCCAGTGGAGATGTCAGATCTTTAGTTGTAGAAGTCGAGAACTCAGAGGGAAGGATTCGATGGGTAGGATTCCTAAAAGGGCCTAATTTAAACCCCAGCTTGGAAGCAGAGGGGATCTCAGACTCACTTGGAAACTGAGACCATCCAGGTGACCAGGGAGGACCCTGAGAAGGAAAGTCACAAGAGAGAGCATTCCTAAAGAACATTACAAAGACAAGTCTCAAGAATTGGCCAAGCAGAGCTGAGCTTGATAGGGCTCCAGAATATCCACTGGTGGGTCTATAATGATGAGAACCGAAACTATGTGTGAGGATACCTGAAGGAAAAGAGGCGAGGAGTTACTGGGTCTTCGGTTCCCGCTGGGAATGATGGCATGTGTGATGACTGAAGAGGATAGGAGGACCAAGCACAAATGAAACAAGTCCCCTGAACAAAGGGGGAGAGATTGGCCTTTCACAGGGCCAGAAGTGCCGCCACCTGCCAAGAGGAAGACAGACAACAGAGGTGAAAATGGAATGGCATATTTGGCTAGGAGAAAATGACACTTCTGTTCTTGTTGATTCTGTTTGCCTGGGGAGAAACAAAGCAAGGCCTTAGACTCAATAGGTGCTTTTACAAAGAAGGACAATCTTGAGAATAAAAACTTTATTTATTCCATCCCTGGTGTTCTAATTTGCTTTGTGTTGCTGTGCTGAAGATCACGGCTAAAGCAACATGGAGAGGAAAGGGCTTGTTTCCTCTTACAGCTTACATGCCCCATCACTGAGGAAGCCTGGGCAAAATCTTGGGGCAAGAACTGAAGCGGAGACTAGAGAGCAACACTGCTTACTGGCCTGCTCTCCGTGCCTTGTTCAGCCTGCTTTCTTATATAACCAAGGACCGCCCGCCCAAGAATGTCACTTCCCACAGTGGAGAGTGACCATTAGTCAAGAAAAAAAGAAACAAAAACAAAACAAAACACCATAGACTTGTCTCCAGGCGATCTGCTGAAGGCATTTTCTCAGCCGAGGGTCCCTTTTCCCAGACACCTCTAGCTTGTATCAATTTGATAACAGAAAAACCTTCCTACCACGGTCTAGAACACTGGTTTGAGTCAACCCAGATGAGAATGTTCATCTCACAGAAAAACCAGGGTCCAAGAGAGAAGAGTTGAAGAGAAACACTTTCCTCGGTGGCCAGGATGGAGGAGAAGTATTGTTCCCGGCTTATTTCCATCACAGAGAGAAAACAACATGGGAGAAACAATTAAAAAGAAGAAACTGTCTCTCTAGGTCAGTTTAAGCTTTCAGTGGGGCAACCACTGCAGACAATACTTAAACTGAGTCACACTCTAACAGATTGGGAATTTTAAAGTAAGTATATTGTGCCATCTAGGACAGATTTTTCAGCTTGTGGAAAACTAATGCATGTAACTAGAGATTTTTGCCTTAATAGGAATTCTGTAGATTCCTTCCAGCTGGGACACAAGGTTCTGCTGAAAGCCTGTGAAACAGGATCACTGGAAGATGGGTAAGAAGCAGACGAGCAGACGGGCCAACGGGCAGTGCTCCTGGAGGCGCCAACAGCAGCCAAGCTTGCTAGAGTTAAGCCTCCCGCGCTTTGCGCCGGGGTAAAGAAGGTGTCTCAAGATCAGTGGACAGCCAAGTAGGATTTTAAGCTGCCTGCACAAAGACAGAGATGCTTGGGTTCTTATTAATATCTAGTTCTCTGTCCTTCAGGAAGAGAAACACACCACTTAACCAAAATGAAAACTGGGTGTATTTGGCAAGAAGTTTACGGCATCCTTCCGACTTCTGACTTCCAGGGAGATATATAATGAGCACACATTCGCATCTCACCTTGAAGAAGTTTTGCTTTGCTTATTTTCCAGCAGCTAGAAACAAAATCGAAATGTCACTTTCTCACAGCCAAATATATCACTCTATTTTCACATATGTTGTCTGTCTTCTTCTTGGCAGGCTACAAGGCCTACAGAGCTACAGCTTACCATGAAACCCTGATAAACCTGTGACCTATTCTGGTGTCTGTAACTTGGAATACAATGTAGCTAGGAAAGATCATTCCCTGGAGGTAAGGAAAGACTATGCCACCAGAGGAAGGAGACTGAATTCTGGAGGGGCTGACTGACACGTGCCCTTTTGCTATGCAGCCTGGACATGAGATGTGCGTTTGGTGGGGGGGGGGGGGTCTTAACCTGCTGCCTTCTTACATCACAAGCCTCAGAACAAGTGCAGCTTTTCATCCCGTCTCTGCTCATTGGCATTTGTGATGACGGCATTACAAACGCCAGTACTCTGGTCACAGGTGTTGTCAACAAAACCACAAAGAAACTAGCAATGTGTGGCCAGCTGTGTGATCTCCAAAAACAATGGTTAAGTAAGAAGAGCAAGCAGAACATGGGCTTATTTAGGTTTTTCCCTGCCCGGTATCACCATTGTCACGAAAACAAATTTCTACCCTGTAGGGAACCAAAGGGCAAAGCCGAAAAACGGAAAAGAAAAAAAGAGAAAGAAATGCAAGTGGTTGGCATCGTCTCCACATCATGGTCCACAGTATCAAATATCAATGCCCTGAAAGCAAGAAACGAACCCATAAATACTGGAGGAGGACAGATTCCATACAAAATCCACTAGCGGCGAAAATTTCAAACACAACCATAAAAGATAAGTATCTGGGGCTGGGGAGATGGCACAGAGGCTAAGAGAGCAAACCATTCTTGGAGAGGACCCAAGTTTGGTTCCCAGCCCCCCACAATGGGTAGCTTACAACTGCCTGTAACTCTAGTCCCAAAGAATCTGATGGCCACAAGTACCTGCACCCGCATGTCCAAACTACACACAGATACATGCATACACACTTAAAGTTTTCCAGTAAGATCTTTTTTAAAGGACTTATTCTTCTTTTATGTGTATAAGTGTTTTGTCTGCAGTTTGGTCTGTGTACCACATGCATACCTGGTACCTGCAGAAGCCAGAAGAGGAAATCAGATCCCCTGGACCTGGAGTTACAAATAGTTGCGAGCTGTGATGTGTGGCCTGGGAACCCAGGTCCTCATCCAGAGCAGCAAGTGCCCTTAACTGCTGAAACATCTCTCTAGCCCTAAAAAATAAAATAATTCTTTTAACAAAGAAAATAAATGTTTAATGTCAACTGACTCTTTGAGTGTGGGTTCTGCCCTGAAGTGTGGTTGATACACCAGGTGTCACAATGTATTAGTTACTTTTTTTTTTTGCTGCAGTAAGTCACCATGACCAGCCAACACCACTTATAAAAGAAAGAGTTTAAATGGGTTTACAGTTTCAACAGTTTTGAGTCCATGAGGGGGGAGCAAAGGCAATGGCAGCCTGAGATCACATCTCAAATCACAAGCAGGAAGCAGAACTACATCAAAATCAGTCTTTTGAAACTTCACCGGGGGCAAGCTTGGGATTTTAAAAGCCTCCTATCATCCTCAGTGTGCTCTTCGCCTCTGACTTGTGGATCAAGACACCAGCTCCCAGCTATCTATTGTCACGCCTTCACTTGCCACCGTAGACTTTAACCCTCTGGGAATGCAAGCGCAATTCTTCTACAAACTACCTTGGTCATGGTGTTTTTATCACAGCAATGGAAAATAAAAGTGTCTCATTTTAATAATAATAGAAGAATTTAGTAATAGAATATTAGAATAATAATTAGAAATTCAATTAGTTGCATTCAAATTCTTTGCAACTGATCATATATAATTAAGGGTGCAATGCAATGTTTGATGTGTATTTCCACTGTATATGGGTTAAATAAAGCAGAGGCATGGTCTCACAGGAACTTCATGTTGAAGGCACTTACTATGCACTCTTTCAGGAATTTTGTGACGTGAGATACTCTGTGGTGGTTTCTCAAAAAAACCCGAAGTCAATAAGCTCAGTAGGTCAAGGCACTTGCTGCCAAGTCTGATGGTCTGAGTGATCTTGAGCATCACCTGGTGGAAGACTAGAACCAACTTCCAGAACATGCATGCCAATCTCTACATGCAGCCCATGGCCAGGAGGCATGAGCGTGTATACTCACACAGACACAAAGATTTTTTTAATGTATTTACAAAGAACTGCCATGTGCTTCAGCAATCTGTCATCCAAGAAGTTGAGAGAAAGCCTAGTACCAGGAATGGGTTACTTCTTTGGGGTTCGCTGGCCAGTGAAGTCCCAAAGCACCCCAAACTTTATAAGCTATTGTCAATGTTCTTGGTTCCCCTCCAGGCTTGATGGTAAGATCCTGTTGTTGAAGACAACCATTTGCTTGAGTCATAGGACATGAAGAAATGGAGTTGATGCTGCCCTGCAAGCTTCATTTGTATCAGCTAACTTTCATAGCAAGGTGCTAAGGATGCTACTGGGGGAGAAAAGTGTACCCTCCTGGGGAAGGCACACAAGAAACATTATACAGACCAAGGTGGTTATATTTAGGAGTGTGTGCGTGTGTATGTGTACATGCTATTGCATACATAATGAAATGAGGCCATGAATTTGAGAGCAAGGAGAGCTCATGAGGGGGTAGAAGGGAGGAAAGAGAAGGGGGAAATAATGCAATCAAATTACAATCTCAAAAATCGAAATGATTTTTGTTTTGTTTTGTTTTGTTTTGTGTTTCGGGACAGGGTTTTTCTGTAGCTTTGGAGCCTGTCCTAGAACTAGCTCTTGTAGACCAGGTAGGCCTCGAACTCACAGAGATCCACCTGTCTCTGCCTTCACCGTGGTGGTGCACACCTTTAATCCCAGCACTCGGAAGGCAGA
Organism: Ondatra zibethicus; assembly: GCA_004026605.1. NCBI lineage: Eukaryota > Metazoa > Chordata > Mammalia > Rodentia > Cricetidae > Ondatra > Ondatra zibethicus. The sequence continues at coordinate 50,478 of PVIU01013402.1, read as the reverse complement.
GGCAGACAGATCTCTGAATTTGAGGCCAGCCTGATCTACAGAGTGAATTCCAGGACAGCCAAGGCTACACAGAAAAAAAAAACAACAAAAAAATTAAAGGCATGTGCCACTACCACCCAGCTCTAAATGATTTTTGAAAAAAGTAAGCCTCCCTCTAACCCCATGAGAACAGTCTTCACTCTTGACAGCACCCCTAGCCTTCTATACTTGGCTTGTGGTTAAATGCCTTAGAAGCCAGAGACTTGGGCTCCGGGTGCACACTTGCCAGCAGCCTGGCACTGTGTCTCCAGTGAAACTCCCTGCTCTTAAGTGGCAGCTGTAGCAACAGTCAGCAGCAGTTAGTGCCAGCTAGTATTAGGGCCTTCGAGTACTTCCTATTGAGATGCTCCACACCTACCCTCCAGTGACCAGGAAATTAGGATTATGGCTCTCAGGCAGGCTTGGCTATCAGGACTCTCAACCCTGAGGGGTGGTGTCTCTATTGACCACAGCCCGGAAGAGCCTCCATCCCTCACTCCTCCCAGCCTTGGCCTTCCACCTCTGCCTTCTGCCACTGTGCACAAGGGGTGGCTGGTGGTTTCTCTGCTAACCCTTCAGCTGTCTTCTTGCCACAGCTGGCTCTTGCCACTGTTGCACTGTTGTTTCCAACTAAGCTGGCTGTACCCATGATAGGCAAGAAAAGACCATTTGGGAGATTGCTTTTTATCAGGCCTCCTACTGCATGAGAACGACATGAAAACTAGCTGAACCATCTATTTTATATAGACCAGAGAAGGACATGGTGAGGGCGTGTCATGTAAATGAAGAACTGTATTTGCATCAACCACAGCATAGCCTCCAGTTTCATAGCGCTGGTCTCTTACCGCTTCCCCTCCTTCTTTAATGCAAAGAGCTCCCAGGTCATCTAACGGTCACCACAGCCTATCTTGCTGGGGATACCATCTTCCAATGCTGGCACCGCAGCCTACAATGGTCATGACTGGCACAAGGCCTTCCAGAACAGGAGTCATGGCTTCAGTTGCCATAACCTGTTCAGTTGGCGTGTATCACCTGGCTTCCAAGTGTATACAACAGGCTGGCTGTCAAAGAGGGGCTGCCGTTTAAAGCTTCCCAGCTTCAAGCTGCCAGGCTTATAGGAAGGGGCTATCCATTGCTATCCAAAGTGTCTATCCAAAGTGGGTAAGAATCTCTCCTACGCACTCTAGGGAGTTATCTTGGTTAGGGTTTCTATTGCTGCGATGAAACAACATGACCAAAAAGCAAGTTGGAGGGTGTGGGAAGGACACTGAAGGAACTTAGGACAGGAACTCAAACAGGGCAGAACCTGGAGGCAGGAGCTAATGCAGAAGACGTGGAGGAGTGTTGCATACTGACTTGCTTCCCCTGGCTTGCTCAGCCTATTTTCTTATAGAACCAAGAACTACCACCAGCCCAGGGATAACACCACCCACAACGGGTTGGGCCCTTCCCCATTGATCACTAATTTAAAATGCCTCACAGGAGGCATTTCCTCAATTGAGGCTCCTTCCTCTCTGATGACTCTAGCTTGTATCAAGTTGACACAAAACTAGCCAATATAGGAGTTTTGCTCATTCCTAGAAAGTGTCACCAAAAACTAACATTGTCAACAGTGTTTAACAATGTTCTGCCCTGCACCGGCACTGTGGGTCACTCGGTCTCTGTGAGCTCCAGCTAGTGGTAACCTAATAGCCCCTGCAATCTGGCAAGGAGTTCTGCCTGGTACTTAAGCAGCTAGGACAGCAATATTGCCATAGGAGGCGGTATTTACGGTAACGGGAACAGGCTGCGCAGCAGCATTTACGGTAAAGGGGGCCGGACTGGCCAAGGCCGGGCAGCTGGATCAGCTCTGCCAGCTCACGGCGCTCTCAGGTAAGAGCACCCGCCCAGGACGGGCAGACCGTGCACAATGGCCCCTCGGGGCAGTGAGGGGCTGTGGCCCTCGGGCCAGACCCACCGCAGCCACGCCCCGCATCCCGCACCCCGGGGTCCAAGTGCAGCGCAGCCTCACGCATCGTCAGGAGCCACAGTCTGACCCCGGGGACCTGCCCACGCCCCGCGCCCCGTGTCCCGATGGGCCTGTGCTATAGCCTGCGACCGCTGCTCTTCGGCAGCTCGGAGGACGCCCCCTGCGCCGCCTCGGACCCACGCTCGGAGGACGAGCAGCCCAGCGCCGTCCCAGCCCCGGTCCCGGTCCCAGCCCCGGCTCCAGAGGGAACACTGCTCCGACAAGGCGCCGGCCGGAACCCCGCGAGCGCGCGGCCGGCAGTGGAGCTGCAGAGTCGGCGGCGACAAGAGCAGCTGCGCGCCGAAGAGCGAGAAGCCGCTAAGGAGGCTAGGAAAGTGAGCCGCGGCATCGACCGCATGCTGCGCGAGCAAAAGCGCGACCTGCAGCAGACGCACCGGCTCCTCCTGCTGGGTAAGTCTGCACCTCGGGCGCCGGAGACCCTACCTTGGGGAATGTCAGGTGTGTACACTGCATACAGAGTGACTTTCACCCTGACATTTAAACGACTTCGTCACTCCTGGGTGACTTCGCTCTCTTCCATTGCCTTGTGACCCCGGACCAGTGGCTCACCGATTACTAATTAATGAGCCTCTCTGGGAAATTTCCGCCCTTGTCCACTGATTTCCGCAGCGTGAACTCCACAGGGATGTCTCATCCTAGTCCTCCATTTCCTGCCACAGTCCAGGCAGCTCAGTTTGTTCGAAGAACACCAATCAAAGGAGACTTAGAAAGCCTTTTAGCTGGACCACAAAGCTTTTATCGTGAACACAGTCTTAGAGCAGAGCTGGGATAGGTATACGGTGCTGGCTGTTGAGAAACAGCATCGTTGTCCGTATCACGGTGTCATAGAAGCGGTGCCGGTGCTGTGATGCTGTTTGCCCTTCTCAGAACCAGCAGCATAAGAGAGTGGCAGGTCCTGTCTGATCCCTCCCTGGGTGCCCCGCCCCCACCAACTGTAATAAAGTGGACATAAACCTGCCAGCATTTGGAGGTTCCCTGGAACTGTTCAAAGTTGAGTTTTAGCAACCATAAGTGTGCTCTTATTAACTGACAACCGGAAAGCACTTTCTGTGCTGCCAGCTGTGCAATGAAAGGGGAAATAAGTCATGAATTCCTGCACGTCTCTCTCTGTACACACACGGAGACCAGAGGAGGACATTGGGAGTCCTGCTCAACCACACCCCTCCTTGATCCTCTAAGACAAGGTCTCGTGTTCAACATGGACCTAGATTTGTAACCACCAGCCTTGGGGTTGCAGGGTTTCGTTGATGCTGGGACCCAAACTTAGGTCCTCATGCATGGGTGTCAAGTGCCATCTCTCCATCCCCTAACTCATGAAGTTCTGTTTTGTTCTGATTTACAATTTTATTGCATTTATTTATTTGTGCGTGTGCTGGCACATGTATGTGGAGGACAACTTATGCGTGTCTCTTTTCTCCTACCAACGTGTGGGTCCCAGGGATGGAACACGGGTTATTAGGCTTGCCAAGGCACTGGCCCTGAACCGTGAATTGTTACTGCTCCTTGTCGCCTTTTAGATTTATGGGGGGGGGGGACGTAAGATGTCAGAATTTGATCCAGCTTGGTGAGCTATCAGGAGGAAGGGCCGGCGTCTGTGTTTGACTCTGTGTAGGGAGCTATGTCATGAGAAGTAAGAACTAGTTTACAGATGAATGCAGCTGTTAAAACCTGGAGAACAAATATTGAGCTTAAATAAACTCACCCACTTTTTCAAATGAATGATTTAAAACAAAACTAGCTGCTGTATCGTGGTGAAATGTCTGAATTCTAAAACAGAATTTTCTCTTGAAACCGAGGACAAAAAATAAACATGAGACTTCTACCTTTTCTTCAGGTGAAACATTTTTGAACCTCTATGGATAATGGAAATCTGCATACTATGCTTTGCCCATGTATATGCATACATATGATGAAGTTTAATACGTAAATTGGGCACAGTAAGAGACTCACAACAACTAATAGAATAATGAACAATAACCTGTAATAAATGCCATATGAATGTGGTTTCTCTCCAAATCTTGCTGTCCTATACCAGCCCTCCTCCTCCTCTTCCTCCTCCTCCTCCTCCTCCTCCTCCTCCTCCTCTTCTTTTAACTTGGTTTTGGTTTGGTTTTGGTTTTGGACATAGGGTTTCTCTGTAACTTTGGAGCCTGTCCTGGAACTAGGTCTTGTAGACCAGGCTGGCCTCAAATTCACAGAGATCCGCCTGCCTCTGCCTCCCGAGTGCTGGGATTAAAGGCGTGCGCCACCACCACCCAGCTATGGGCCTTTTTTATGATGCTGCAAGATGACACAGAGTTTCAGCAATGAAATAAAGGCGAATGACACTGGAGTTGCTGTGTGTCTGGAATATGGGGCATCATATGTGTTGTCTGTCTCCACACAGGTGCATACACAGACGCGTCAATGTTTACATTGCACTTCCTTCAGGGGACCAGTGCTCTGAAAAGTCACTGACAGGTTAGCACCTGAAGCAACTATCTCAGCATCTCAACCCCAAGCAGCAGTTGTTATAGAGGGAAACAGACAATTTTTCCTAGGTGGTCTTTACATTCTTGGAACTGGTATGATAGGCATGCCTCCCATGTTATCACCCTCTCCATTTGTCTTTCACTCTGAATATCTGGGATCAGACACTTCTTAAGCCCCTTGGTCTGCCTAATGTCTGCTAGTGTCAACTCTTTGCACTCTTGAGAGCAAACGGGTCATGAATAAAGTATATATGCAGATTCCTTCCTACATTGCAGAATACAGAAAGTACCCTCACCCATTCCCACGCCCCCCTATGGGTAACATACTATTATAAGAGTTGCTTGAAAACCCTGCAGTGGGTCAAAACTAGATACTAAGTGACCCACAAGCAAATAGCATACACAGTGTAGATACTCTGTACAAAGAGATGGTTCACCATCTAGGCAGGAAAGAGTGGTCAACACACGATTTCATTGTGTTGATTAGAAAGGCCATTGAAAACTTACAAATAGTTTATTTCTGAAATGTTTCGTTTAATATTCCCTTTTTAAAAAGATTTATTTAGTCATGTATTTTATGGATATGAGTACTCTGTTTCCATAAGTACCAGAAGAAGGAATCGGATCCCATTACAGATGGTTGTGAACCACCATGTGGGTGCTGGGAATGGAACTCAGGACCCTTGGAAGAGCAGTCAAGTGCTCTTAACCACTGAGCCATCTCTCCAGCCCCCATTTAATACTTTCTAACAACTGCTAACTGTGGGTAACTAAAACTACAGATAGAGTTAACTATCATATACCAAAACAGAATACAACAGTTGTCTCAAAAGAAGAAACCAAGAACCTTCGGAGTTCTGCTCTCCGGCTCCCTGGCGCCAACTTCTAGAATATGACAAAGCAAATGCTTCTAGGGGACTGGGGATACGAAATTATATTTTCAGAATCTCATGCCTATTTTGAATCATAGTTGGGGGCATGGGCATTAAATATATTTTTGAAAGGCAAAACAAATATCGGTTGCCTATAACGCATTTTGAAAGACTGTCCTCTTTAAAGGAATCGTCTCACACCCTAATGCAGCTTGCTTATTAACTCATGTTTGAAAGAGCGAGAACACATACATTCAATTTATTTAATGGATCAAATTTTAAAAGCTCAAAACAGGGAGAATTATGGTCTCAAGAAATGAGTTAATAAGGTCATGAGTTATGATTATCAAGGGGTTTTTTTCTTTTTAAATGTGTCTTCTCTGTATGGTGTTTTGTCTGCATGTATGTCTGTGCACCATGTGCATCCAGTACCCTTGACGGCAAGAAGATGGATGGCATCAGATACTCTGGGACTGAAATTTCAGACAGCTGTGAGCTCCTGTGTGGGTGCCAGGAATCAAACTCGGGTCCACTAGAAGAACACCAAATGCCTTAACCACTGAGCCATCCCTCTAGCACCTCACATAAGGTTTTTCAGTGTGAATACCAAGTCAAACATAACTCCTAAAATTAATAGAAGTGGGGCTTAGCATTTGCAAGGCTTTGGATTCAATCCCAGAAGCACCACCATCAGAAATATATATAGCAGAAAATGCTTGATTTGTGATAAAGAAGATAAGTGAGAGATAGTCTCTGAAGAAGGCTCCGGTGGGCTCTATAACAAAAATTTTAATCCATATTTGATGGTTATTCTCTTTAAAGACTACCTCATGGCCTAATGTGGTTTTTATAGCAACATCTAATGAGTGTCATTAGTCCAAATGACTCATTTCGTGTAGTACACTGCATCCTCCACCCAGTGTTATCAACGGGAAAACTTGGGTCTAAGATTAGTTCAGAGGTAGCAGGCACTGGCCCTGGGTCCCACAGCACCAGCCTTGAAAAGCAAGCAAATAACAGTAATAATTTTTTAAAAACCTGTTACGTCAGGTTGAAATGCTTTATTCACTTTTAGCAGATTTGAGCTAAATGCAGAAAGGTTTCTGGCATTTGTTACGATTTAGAACGGGCTCGGATTTGCAGGCCCTTGGTCTCCAGTATCTGCTTCTGAAGCGCCTGTGTTTGCTAGTGAGTTTTTGCTTTTGCTTTTGCTAACCCATTGCTTTATTGACCCTAGGCAGGTGCATCGAGAGCCTGGCACTGGGGACAGAGTTCATAGACTCGGGAAAGGCATGCTTGCCCCAGCTCCCCTCTACCCTGGCCCATTCTGTGGACAATGCTCTCATCTCCACCCACAAGCACTGCTCAGGCCAGGATGTCATCCCAAGGTCCAGGTCTAGCATAAGGCTGATCAGATTCCTTGACTCTCTTCCATACAGCACGCAGCACAAACATCTAGTCATCCTTGGAACAGTGAGGACCTCTTGATTTGAGGGGTTCAGCCCTGTTTTAATTTTAGGGGGAACATTTTTCAGGAATACATGGTATTGCCGAGTTCAGGGATGGGATGGGATGCAATGGAGTCAAATTTGGACAGCATGGTAGGAAGGAGGTGTGGCCTTGGAGAAGGGCTCAGTGACTGGATGTGAAGCACGGGCAGTAGAAAGGGACCTGAATAACTCAGTTTTGTAACCAGAAAGTCTGTGGTGAAGGTGCTGACGGAGCTGTTTTCTAGTGTGGGATCCTGGACTCATAGACAGAATCCCTCACATGGTGTTTGCTATTAAAATCTTTTCCTCTGTGTGTAGGTGAGGGACTTTCTGCTCTCTCCTCTTCTTATAAGGACATCAGCTCTATCAAATTAGAATCTTGCCTTATGACCCCATTTTACCTTAGTTACCTCCTTAGGCTCTATGGCAAAATAATATTGAGGATTATAATTCAACATATGAATCTGGAGTAGAAAATGTAAAATTGCGTCCCACCTAGCAATTAAAGCAGAGTGTATGCCTTGTCTTACTAGCGGCAGCTTCATTTCCTTGATGCCTGGTGAGACTGACACTGGTCCCCACCATGGTCAGGTGCTATGAATTCCTAGAATAAGATGGAAATATCAGTTTTCCTCTGGTGACCAATTTTTTGAGAGTCAATTATGTAGCTCTGTCTATCCTCCAACCCAGAGATCCACCTGCCTCTGCCTCCTAAGGGCTGTAATTAAAGACATGTGCTACCACACCCAAGCAAGACAATTTTTTAAGTATTAACTCGTATTTTTTGTGAGCCACAGTCTACATGACCAACCTGTACTTAGCTGACTCTTGCTTCTGGTTACCCCCAGGCCACACTAAGAAGGTCTATTGATGGCAAGCCTAGATCTGCATCAATTAAAAGCATAACTGATTTGACTAGATGTGCTAATCCATTTTTCAATACTATAATGAAATACCTGAGGTCAAATAACTTTATAAAAAAGAGTTTACTATGAGTTATGCTTCTGAAGATCAATATTGAAGGGCGTGTATATGGAGATTGTCTATTTGTTAACCTCAAGGTGGTCTTATGGTGGTTCGGTCTTGGCATGGGTTCAGTCTTGACACGTGGGGGTGGGGAGAAGAGGAGAAAAGAGAGAAGAGAGGAGAGGGGAGAGAAGGGAAGGAAAAGGAAGAGAAGAGAACAGATGTTCTGGCTTCTCTCCCTCCTCTTATAAAGCCCTTGATTACTCAGTCACAGAAATCTAACCTAATAACCTTATCCAGATTCTCAACAGCTCCTACAGGCCCTGCCTCTAGACACCAGATTTGGATTAAGTGTCTACTCTCTTAATACCTCAAATTTTCAATTAAATTCAACACATGAAGCTTAAGGTGCAAACTCAGAGATGTTAATGGTATTACACATAATACCAGCCCTTGGGGAGGCTGAGGTAGGAGTGTACCAAGAGTTTGAGGCCACCTTGGACAATAAAGTGAATTCCAGGCCAGCCAGAACTACACAGCAAGACCTTGCCTCACGGTGGGGGGTGGAGGGGAAGAGGGAGGGAAGGAAGGAAGGAAAGAAGGAAGGAAAGAAGGGGAAAGGATAAAGAGCAATATAAGGACATATTCAAACCATACCTAAGTCACAGCACTAGTTATGAAAATATTTAACCTACCTGAGCACACGGAGCAAGCAAAGCTGCACTCACTGCCAATGTGTTCTCCAGCGAATCTATGGCATTGTAGGAAGCGGTTGCCTACACTGGCTTTTCTCCCATGTCTTTCATTGACAGATGGACATTTATTAGGAAGAGCCCTCTTCCTAATAAATGTCCTCATGTACCATCTCCTTATCTGATGCTCTTTCAATCATTACTTTGTTTGAAGAAGTCTACTGTGGATAGACCCGTATTTTCAATCTGGTCATTTTCTATTACGTGTTTTTGAGTGTGGTACACTCTGTAATGAAGAGCAGTCTCTCTGGGGCAGTCACTGGTGGTCTTTTAGCAGAATTCTGGTGTGACTTGAACTCCTCTAAAAGCACAGAGCAAAGTCACACAAGAGCTTTTAGTCACTGCTTGCCAAGTCTGTTTTTGATTTGTATGTCTGTACTGGCAAGTTTCTGTGTCAGCTTGACAGTAGCTGGGGTCATCTGGGAAGAAGGGATCTTAATCAAGAAAATGGCTCCACAGGATTGGCCTGAGGACAGGTCTGGGGTATTTTCTTGACTGATGTGGGAGGGCTCAGCTCACTGTGGGAAGTGCCACCCCTGGGCAGGTAGTCCAGTGGTATAAGAAAGTAGGTTGAGCAAGCAAGACAGAATCAAGCCAATAAGCAGTTTCTGCCTCCAGTGGGGTTCCTGCTCTGACTTCTCTGGATGGTGGGTTATAAACTTTAAGATGAAAACCTTTCCTCCAAAAGCTGCTTTTAGTCATGGTGTTTTATTCCGGCAATAGAAACCCTAAAACAGAAGTTGGTACCAGGCCATGGAATATTGCCGTGACATACCTGACCATGTGTTTTGGCGAGGACTGTGGAAGGAGCTTAGAACTTTGGGCTGGAAAAACCAGTAAGTGCTCAGAGCTCAGTGGGCTGTTCTCTGGGAGCTTCAAAAAATAAGAGAACTGAGAGAAATACAGTCAGTGGGGACCTGGATTGGGAAACTCCAGAATCCTTTAAAGACTGGGAAGTTTGAGAATCCTTTAAAGATTATCCAAGCCGTTTGCTGTTTTTTATTAAGAATCTGTGGTTTCGATCGACTGTGATTAACAAGGGACCAGAACCACTACAGTGAAACATTTGCTTTGCTGGAACAATCGATGCTGGTCAGCTAGAGCTGGGAATCAGCTGTAATTAAGAAGAGACCAGCATTGTTGAGGTAAGCTCTTCTGGGAAGGGTTTCCTCAGGGTCAGCACACAGCAGCTGTGGTCCAGAGGGGGCTGAGGTTGTGCCTCGCGCTAGCAGCTGCACCTAGTAATGGGTAAGAGTTTTCTAGGTGGTACCGTTTTTAAAGGCATGAAGGGATCACTGAGGCTTGGCACCGTGTGCCTTGGCTGGCATCCCTGAAGAGGCTGGGAGAGGCCATCAGCAAAGGTGTACCCTCAGTTGCACTAGGAGACCATCTACTGAAGAGGTCACAGAAGTTGAGGCTTGGCACCATGTGACAAGGTCAGTTCCTGGAGAGAGCCGAGGAAGAGGTATTAGTGAAAGTGCAGCCCAGTTGCAGAGACCAAGCATGTTGGAGATGCAGTACTGTGGATGGCTGCCCAGGACAGCAGTAAGTGTGGAATGGAGCCAGCCTATGAGACAGTTGTGTGCTGTGAATGGCAGAGCTAAAAATGGAGGTGTCAAGGTCCTTGGAGCCCAGAAGGTTGTGTGTCCCAGAAAGCAGGCACTGAAATTTGTATACTGTTGAACTTTGACTTGGTTTTAATTTGATTGTAACTGTGCCCTGGTTCTTCCTCCTTAGAGTACAAAAGTCTTTATTCTGATTTAACAGGCACCCACAGTTGGGAGGCTTTGAGCTTTTAAAGAGATGAAATTTTAGAGAAACTTTGCAATTTAAGAGAGGCTTTGGATATTTTAAAGAGGTCGAACTTTTAAGATGTTGAGATGTTTAAAAACTGTAGGACTTATAAAAGTCGGAATGTTTCATATTACCATTGTTTTGTATTAACAGAGCATGTTAGGGACAACAAAAAATGTTAGGGCTTACTAGGTGATTATATGTCGAGCTGATTTGTCAGTTGTGCTGACTAGCTGGGATCATCTGGGAGGAAGGGATCTTAATCAAGAAAATGCCTCCATAGGATTGGCCTGTGTGATAGTCTGTAGGGCATTTTCTTGACTGATGGTTGATGTGGGAGGGCCCATTACATCGTGATGTGGTCCTGAGTTGTGTAAGAAAGCAGGCTAAGCAAGCCATGCGGATCAAGCCAGTAAACAGCGACCCTCCAAGGCCTCTGCATCAGCTCTTGCCTCCAAGGGCCTGCTCTGACGTCCCTGAACTACAAGCTATGATGAACCCTTTCCTCCTCAAGTTGCTTTTGCTCGTGGTGTTTTATCACAGCAAGGGAAACCCTAACTAATATAACATATATCTGGTCTGTTCTTATTTGGTTTGGTTTGGTGCGATGCTTACCCTTTGACAGAAACTGAACTCGGATAGCAACATCACACACCCTAGAATGTTCCATGTGGTCCCATGTCCATGCAGCCACCATGTGACAGCAGGCAGTAGTCAAGTCAGGCTATCTGTACCACTGTACAACCCCAGAAGGTATCAGCATGGCCAGTGGCTGGCTGTGAATATGCTCCAACCAAGAGGTAGGAGTTGAACACAGAAGGTGCATAGATAGAGAGGAGGAACAGGCACTATCATGAGTGATCACAGAATGGGCAGCTATGTGGTTCCCTGCCTCTCTGGGAAAAGAAAGAATTTGGGGGAGAAGAACATTCATCAGTTGAGCAAGTACAAAGATAATGAGGACTGAAAAAAAGCCAATTGGGCTTGTGGCTTCCCAGGTTGGTAAACTTCTAGAAGATTGAAAGGGATGGAAACATTTGCCCCAATGTAGACCAAAAAACTCAGTACTGTTCCTCCCATGCTTTGCACTGGTGGCCTCCGGGTAACCTATCCCTGCTTGGACAATGGTTTTACAGCCATTAGTAAATCACAGTGATCACCGTGAGTGATCACTAAGGTGGGACTCAGCCTCAAACCCTCTACCGCAGCTAAATCCCCTGCTGGCACCATCTGACAGGTTCACAATTTAGAGAAAAATGGTGTAGGAGTGAGCAGGATGGGACGAACAATGTCTGACCATCTTTGAAAAGCCCCCAAACATGTATGTCTTCTGAGATAAGACCTAAGTACTGAGGCCTGACAGTAGATGATGACACTGAAAATGATCATCAGGAGATGCCCCACTGCGGAAGCTCATGGTGTGACTCCACAGCAGAGCATTGGTCTAGCATCCAGGTGGCCCTCATGTCAGTGCCCAGCACTGGGGATGGGGGAAGGATGAAACTAGAACCGAAGTACTGTAACAGAATTAAATGAGAATAGTTGTGGGTTTAATTTAGAAAAAAAAAAGGGATTGCAACTGGGCAGGTGTCCTGTCCAGCAGGCTTGTCCGTCCATACTTGAAGGGAGGAGTAAAGATTGAGAAAAGACATAAACAAGAAATAGAAGAGTCGGGAGGGCATCCAGTGGGTACTGTGATCAGCCCCAAGTATGTTACTCAAAGTTCTTATCTACCTCAAGCAAAAGAAAGGGGAGGGCACAAGACTTCCCTGACACAAAGAACAAGAAAGCATAATTACCTCCTTTCATCTCAAAACACCTGATAACCATGCCCTAAGTCAAAACATCCTGTTGACTGGTCTTTGGAGTAAGGCATCCAGTAGCCACAACTTTGGTAAAATATCTCGTTGTTTAGGCAAGACATCCAGTAGCCACACCTTAGGTCAAAACATCCTGTTATATAACCTTGGAGGAGCAGGAATAGACCTGACTTCTCTGACCTTTAGTCAAGATGGAACAGATCCACTTCTGTGGGCCTCCACAGAAAGATGGCCCAGTGGTCAACACTTGCTATTGCAGAAGACCCGGTTCCAGTTCCCAACACCCACATGGTGATTCTCAATCATGCATAACTCTAGTTCCAGAGATCTAACACCCCTTCTGACCTTTATGGCCAATAGACATGAATATGGTGTACATATATACATGTAAATAAAATACTCATACACTTCAAATGAATAATAAATGATCTTTTAAAATGTTTAAAAAAGAAAAAACCCACAAGGACTGTTATTTCCTTCACAACACACTTAGCACTGACAGTATCAGGAGGAGAAAGGTATGGTCTCCAACTGAAGTCAGTTCTTTCTCTGGAATACATGGAAATGAGATCCTATCTAAATCTACTGACGTACCGACTCCATGTGTCTAGGGACCAGTTAAACCATCCCATGCTTCAGGTTCCCATAGTAGGGCCGGGAGGAGCCAGGGCATCATCTTCAAGGCAGTGAAGGTGATCCAGCCAATGCAGACAGGGACGACACGTGTTGTTGCTCCTTTGCCCAAAACCACCAAATGACCAGGCTCAGTGAGAGTGATAGGTCTGGCCGCTTCATCCATAATGCCAGATGCACCTCTCTGGGGAACGGTGATGAGGCAGGCTGTGTGTGCCTGTGAAAAGCGAAGGGACAGATGGGAAATCTGTGGGCCTTCTGCTCAGCTTTGCTGTGAATCGCGACAGCTCTAAAGGGTTAAATCGGCCAATAAATAAACAATCTGCTCTAGGTTATGTCCTTAGATTCGGATCCAGAGCAAAGGAGCTGGTGAGAAGGAAGAGGAATAAAGTGACCAGGGAGCAGGGAGGTAGGAGACATTCTGAAAAGCCCATCTCAGGGCAACAAGCACAAGTCGGTCCTCTTAAAGAGAGGTAGGTTCATTTAAACCAAGCCAAGAGAGGCAGTGTCCTGCTGTTGGAAGCTGTGGCTTATGAATAAAGCAGCATTTAAAGAACATTTCCTGGACTGGAGAGGTGGTTCAGTGGTTAAGATCACTGACTGCCCTTGCATGAGGACCCAGGTTCAATTCCCAGCACCCACCTAGCAGGTAACAGTCATGTGTAACTACAGTTTCAGGGAATCCTATGCCCTCTTCTAGCCCATGAGCACAGCACGCACACATACACAGACATTCTAAATATCCTTATATCCACAAATAAGTACAGATATCACACACACACACATACACATGTGCACACACACACATACACAGACATTCTAAATATCCTTATATCCACAAATAAGTATAGGTGTCACACACACACATACACATGTGCACACACACACATACACAGACATTCTAAATATCCTTATATCCACAAATAAGTATAGGTGTCACACACACACATACACATGTGCACGCATGCACATACATACATTAAATACATGTCTTTGCAACAGACAGACAAAGAAGACCACACTGGTCAAACCGCAGAGAAATGGCTACATGGGTGTGTGGTGGTTTGGAGGAGGATGTCCCCCATGGGCTCATATATTTGAAAACTTGGTCCCCACTTGGTGAAACTGTTTAGAAAGGATTAGGAAGCGTGGCCTTGATAGAGGACATGTGTCACTAGGAGCAGACTTCAAGGTTTCAAAAGCCCATGTCATTCCCAGTTACTCTCTCTCTCTTTCTCTTCTCTCTCTCTTTTCTCTCTCTCTCTCCCTCCCTGTCTCTATCTCTGCCTGATGGTTGTATCTAAAGATGTAAAGCTACTGCAGCAGTACCTGCCTGCTGCCATGCTCCCCACCATGATGGTTGTGATATCACCCACAGAAATTATAATCCCCCAATAAATTCTTCATTCTCTAAGTTACCTTGGCCAGGGTATTTTGACATAGCAATAGAAAACTAAGACAGGTGCCCTGGCCCAGCTGCTATATCTACAACAAAGTTCCTGCACCCAGGAATCATAGCAGAAGAGGGTACAGGAAGATTGTAAGAGCCAGAGGACCAGAAAGTTTGCTGTGTCTTATAGAAATGTCAGAGAGTATGCACTCATGAAGCCTCATCAACATGTATGCCTAAACAAGACTTGACCAAAGACAATACAATGTCAGGCTAACATGGGAGGAGCTTCAATCTTAAATCTCATGAGCCCTCAACCCTAAACAAAAAACTTCAAGCAGCTAAGAGTGGAAGCTGAGAGTGGAAGAAATAGTCTTTCCTAGGGAAGAGCCCCTCATCTGGTTATCTAATACTAAGTGGTCATCCCTTCAATCACATAATACAAGTAACATGTGGACTGAAAGACTGTATTTATATATTTAGGGAAAAATAGATGGATAGGTGTATGGGTGGATGATGGATAGGAGAGACAGATAAGTGTTTGGGGGGGATAAAGAAAAGGGGGAAATAGAGGCCATGAATTTGAGAGAGAACATGGCTGGAGAGTTGGAGGGTGCAAAGAGAAGGGTAAAAATTATGTAATTAAATTTTAATCTAAAATTCTTTTAATTTTTTAAACCTGAGATTTAGTACTGTGATAAAGCACTTAACTAGCATTCACAAGGCCCTACTATGTTCAATCTACAGTACCACAAAGGTAAAATCATCATAATATTTTCCTTTCCTGGTATCTAGTATTAGTGGAGGAATACAGGAAAGGTAGAAACAAGTGCTACTGCCATTTGATGCTGGCAAATCAGCGCATAGTGCTGCTGTTGTCCCTGGATGTGTACTATCTGAAGAAGCCACTATAGCCTTCTGTGCCTCTGCACTGGCAGCCAGGTTTCCTGTGTTCCAGATAACCACTGGAAGAACCCACAAGCACCATGGCTCCTGGACCAAGTGCTCATGTTCACCTAATGTAATAATGGTCTAATAAGGGTTTTGTCCCCAGTAACAGTGCCAGAGATGAGTCCTACCTTGTGGAGTTGTCTTTAAATACAATCAGATGGTGACTGCTTACATAATATTTGTGCAAACTAGTGGCCATATTTTGGCAGGTCAGTCTGAAGCTCATAGGAATCACAGCTACATAGATTGATGATTGCTTTCCTCCCCTAGAAGTATGCATAGACCCTTCCAACACCTTCCAGGGATATCAGAGATGGAGCTTCTGGGTTGTTTAGTTTGTTTTCACCATGCCCTATGATTCAAATATGTGGTGTCTTCAGCAATAGGGTTTTACCCAAAAGTTCTGGCGGGTAACCAAGGCAGCATCAACAGACTTCAGTATTTGTGGAGGTCGATGGAACCCCACTGGCCAACAACTCAAAAAGAAGTAACCTATACCTAGCACAAGGCTTTTTATTTGATAGCCTGTGGTGTCTGGGAGAGACATTGTCTCAATTATAGGACAACTCCATTTAAGCTCCTTTTATATGTGTACTTTAGAAAATGTCTACAATGCTGGGCAGTGGTGTCGCACGCCTTTAATCCCAGCACTCGGGAGGCAGAGGCAGGCGGATCTCTGTGAGTTCGAGACCAGCCTGGACTACAAGACCTAGTTCCAGGACAGGCTACAAAGCCACAGAGAAACCCTGTCTCAAAAAACCAAAAAAAAAAAAGAAAGAAAAAAGAAAATGTCTACAGTAGCAGTATTTTCAAAGGTCCTTAGTGTATCCTTCCCCAAATTCCTCCACTACTCTGCTTCCTATCCCTCAACCCATTTAACCCTTCCTGTTCCATTCTTCCATTCTTTCCCCTTTCTCCTTCATCACCTGGGTTCTATCCCCCTTCCTTCAAAATCTCCCCTGTTTCTGTATTAGACAGAGATGTCTTAAGGAACAGAAATAAAGAAATGTGTGTGATGTGATGTGTGTGTGTGTGTGTGTGTGTGTGTGTGTGTGTATGCTTGCAAAATATGGTTTGAGTAGTCCCACAATGACTTTCTCACACTGGAGAAGCTAAGAATCTGGTATCTGCCCAGCCCATGAGGCTGATCCCAACAGTCCCAATGTGGTGCTGAAGGCCTGGAGGACTCCCGGAGAGCTGCTGGTCCTCAGGCTGTGCAGGAATCCTGGAGAACTGGTGGTAATGTCAGTGAAGGGATGCCTTAGCAACAGGAAGGATGAACTTGCCAGCAGGGATGGAAGCAAGCAGACAGAATGCAAAGCTTCCTTCTTCCATGTGCTTTGATCTGTGTGGCCACAGAGTGAATCTTCCCGCTTCAAATAATAACGATGAAGAAAATCCCTCTCAGGAGTGCCCAGCGGCATGCATTTCAGTTGATTCCAGATCCAGTGAAGTTGGCAAACAATATTAGTCATTACAGCCCCTTCCTAGTTTTCTACTTTCTATAGGTACTAGATATCTATAGTGTCACAAGAGATCAGTCCAAGATGGTAGCCTTTTGGGGGAAGGGCGAGAAGGTGTAGAATCAACAGCACAGACTCCAGGTAAAAACAAAATCTGAATCTTTTATTGAGGGTATGGGCAGGCCTCTTATATCCCCTCCTGGGAGCCAAGAGTGGTGCCAATCTGGAATGTTGTGTTCTCTCTCTCTCTCTCTCTCTCTCTCTCTCTCTCTCTCTCTCTCTCTCTCTCATTGTTCCAGGTCATAACATCAGCAATCTCTAGGCCTTGCAGCAGATTTCTGATTGGCTCATAGGGAAGTTTCTATGCATGCTCTACTGGCCCCAAGCCGGCCATTAGCCTTCTCCTATACTATAGCATATATTGGAGTATTTATTTCATCTAAAAATCATGATAGTTCTCAGAAGGAAATAAATGCATACATAAGTGACCCCAAAAATTCTTCCAGGGAACTCCTACAACTCATAAACACCTTCAGTAATGTAGCAGGATACAAGATTAACTTAAAAATCTCAATAGACCTTCTTTACACAGATGATAAATGGGCTGAGAAAGAAATCAGAGAAACATCACCCTTCACAATAGCCACAAATAACATAAAATATCTTGGAGTAGCTCTAACCAAACAAGTGATAGAACTGTATGATAAGAACTTTAAATCTTTAAAGAAAGAAATTAAAGAAGACACCAGAAAATGGAAAGATCTCTGATGCTCTTGGGTAGGTAGAATTAACATAGTAAAAATGGCAATCTTACCAAAAGCAATCTACAGATTCAATGCAATGCCCAGCAAAATCCCAGCAAAATTCTTCACAGACCTTGAAAGAACAATACTCAACTTCATATGGAAAAACAAAAAACCCAGGCTAGCCAAAACAATACTGTACAATAAAGGAACTTCTAGAGGCATCACAATCCCTGACTTCAAACTCTGCTACAGAACTACAGTACTGAAAACAGCCTGGTATTGGCATAAAAACAGACAGGAGGACCAATGGAATTGAATCAAAAACCCAGATATCAATCCACACACCTCCAAACATCTGATTTTTTACAAAGAAGCTAAAAATATCAAATGGAGAAAAGAAAACATATTCAACAAATGGTGCTGGCATAACTGGATATCAACATGTAAAAGAATGAAAATAGATCCGTATCTATCACCATACACAAAACTCAAGTCCAAATGAATCAAAGACTTCAGCATAAAACCAACCACTGAACCTCATAGAAAACAAAGTGGGAAGTACACTTGAACGCATTATCACAGGAGACCACTTCCTAAAAGAACCCCAGCAGCACAGACACTGAGAGAAACAATTAATAAATGGGACCTCCTGAAACTGAGAAGCTTCTGTAAAGCAAAGGACGTGGTCAACAAGATAAAATGACAGCCTATAGAATG
This sequence comes from Ondatra zibethicus, assembly GCA_004026605.1. Classification (NCBI taxonomy): domain Eukaryota; kingdom Metazoa; phylum Chordata; class Mammalia; order Rodentia; family Cricetidae; genus Ondatra; species Ondatra zibethicus. Next base: position 32,366 of record PVIU01013402.1, on the reverse strand, counting down.
GGAAAAGATCTTCACCAACCCCACATTGGACAGAGGGCTAATCTCCAAAATATACAAAAAACTCAAGAAACTTGATATGAAAAGAACAAATAATCCAATAAAAAATGGGGTACAGAACTAAATAGAGAACTCTCAACAGATGAATCTCAAAGGGCTGAAAGACACCTAAGGAAATGCTCAACATCCTTAGCCATCAGAGAAATGCAAATCAAAACAACTCTGAGAATCCATCTTACACCTGTCAGGATGGCCAAGATCAAAAACACTGATGACAGCTTATACTGGAGAGGATGTGGGGTAATGGGAATACTCCTCCATTGCTGGTGGGAATGCAAACTTGTACAGCTGCTTTGGAAGTCAATATGGAGATTTCTCAGAAAATTAGGAAGCAATCAACCTCAAGACCCAGCAATACCTCTGTTGGGTGTATACCCAAAGGATGCTCCATCATACCACAAAGACATGTGTTCAACTATGTTCATAGCAGCATTATTCATAATAGCTAGAACCTAGAAACAACCTAGATGTACCTCAACCAAAGAATGGATTTTAAAAAATGTGGTACATTTGCACCATGGAGTATACCACACAGTGGTAAAAAATAATGATATCTTGAAATTTTTAAGCAAATGAATGGATCTAGAACAAAACCATATTCAGTGAGGTAACCCAGACCCAGAAAGACAAATATAATATGTACTCATAAGTGGGCTTTTAGTCAAAAAGCAAAGAAAAGCCAGTCTATAGTTCACAACCTAGACTAGACTGATCCCTTGTGACACTATAGATACCCTAGAGAACCTAGACAACAAAGAGGACCCCAAGAGAGACATATATGAATCAACATAGGAAGGAGAAAAAGATAAGATCTCCTGAGTAAATTGGAAGCATGTGGGTCACAGGAGAGGGTAGAAGAGGAGAAGGGAGGAAGGGAGGGGAACAGAGAAAAAGGTATAGCTCAATAAAAACAAAAATAAATAAATAAAACTCCCCAAAAAGAAATGCCCTGAGGAATTCTGGAGCTGTTATTTGCGTTTGAACCCTTTGACATGGGTTGGGGCAGGGCCAACTAATCTGGGGGTTCAGGCAGCAGCTACTCTTCCCTGGTCAGCAGCACCTAAGACATCACCACAGTAGAGTTCTAGTTAACTCTTGTGTGGTGCGTGGAAGGGAATCAGCGTAAGAAAGGTGGGAAGGTGCTGATTCAGTGTGGAAAACTTGACTGTGAAGCAGAAGTGTTTTATCGGCCTGTCTGGGAGCAGAGAGTATGTTCCAGAGAAGCAGAGTCAGAGCTCACACTTACCCAGAGCCCACTGTCCTTCCTCACCTGGAAAGAGTTCCCTGGAAGTAGGTGACCTGCAGAAATGTGTAAGTGTCTGTCTCCCCAGGACAGGAGTGAAGCAGGACAGAGCAACACAGCCAGGCATGGGCAGAACCCACAGAGCAGACGCATGAAGCAGCCCTAGCCCTCCCCTGCACCTCAGAGGCCAGAAGAGACAAACCACAAGCTTCCGAGTATGCGGAGAAGGAAGCCTGGGATACAGCCAAAACCAGCCTAGCCCTAAAGGCCGAGTGGCTGTCATAAATCAATCAGTCATTTGATGTGTGGGACAATATGTGTATTGAGACAAACATCTGAGCTGTGCTCTGACCTACTTCATTGTTGACTTAGCCATTATTGGGATTCAGTAGTCACATGTCCCAGATTCTGAGACTGCTTACAGACTTGTCCTCGGGGGCTCATGGCATCCAGCAGGAGACAAATGAAGTATCCAGCTGTGGCATACAGCAGCTCTTTTTATCTCAAAAGGGATGAGTGCCAAGATTTTCCACAGTGACCAAAAGATAGAGCCATAGACATCCCCCTTAGACACTATGCTTTGCTTTATGATTATGTAGCTATGGCAAACTTTAATCCATATACTAAGTACAATAAGTGATTAATATCTAGAGCCATAATAATAATATAATGTAATAAATGGCTGTTTTGAAATTATGTATTGTTTATTTCCGGAATTCTTCATTGAATATTTTCAGATCTCGGTTAACTGTGGCTAGCTGAGTGGATAGGAAATGAGCTTGCTACTGTACAGTGTAAACCAGCTCCTGGTAGGCACAGAGGACCAGTGGCCAGGAAGGTGGTGGGAGAATCAGCAGAACCTGACATCCTGCAGGCATCCTTTGGAGAATTCACTAAAAGAATTCAAATATGTGGACTATATTAATGTTTTTAAAGCAAAAGCCATTTGGAGGGGTTGTATTTGTTTTGTTTTCTTATCCTTGGAAAGTAGCACATTAACTTTCCATCTAGAACAAACATGAAAGACCTCAACCTCAGTTTCACCTAAATTCAACGTATGTTCTGATGGAACCATATGGATAGAGTTCATCTCCTTGACTTAGGTGACAGGTGAGGGAACCTTGCTGTTCAAGAAGTATACAAAAATGCATTTGGTCATAATGAAATTGCATTCTATAAAGAACCAGTGTGGGGGTAACAGCCAGGTGATATCCTTTTGTCTCCATTGTCATGGATGGTTGGCTACATAATTCCTCCCCTGACAGCACACCGGACATCGGCTGCCTTGTGAGTGGCACACTCAAAGAACTTACAGAGAAACAATTCACCTAACCTGCCCTGATACGCCTAACGGACAGACTTATTTAATATTCATATCCCTCTTTTGGACTAATGATAGCTTCTCAGAAGTAAAGCTACCAGTATATGGTGGTTTGAAATGAAAATGGCTCCCACAGGCCCGTAGGGAGTGGCACTATTAGGGTCTGTGGCCTTGTGGGAGGAAGTGTATCCCTGGGGGTGGGCTTTGAGGTTTCAGAAGCTCAAGTTAGGCCTAGTGTCTCTCTTCCTGCTGCCTGACGATCTGGATATAGAGCTCTCACCTACTTCTCTAGCACCATGTCTGCATGTGCGCCCCCATGCTACCCATGATGATAATGGATTAAACCTCTGAACCATAAGCCAGCCCCAATTAAATGTTTTCCATTATAAGAGTTGCTGTGGTTATGGCGTCTCTTCCCAGCAACAGAACACTGGCTAAGACACACTATGAGGGCTCCTATAAGAGATAACAGTAAGACCTGGAGGGCGAACATCAATAATCTGACATGCAGGTGACAAATTGTGTAGCTTTCTGTCCATGCAACTTGTCCCTTGGAGATCCTTCCCAGAGGTGGCTGCAGGGAGGCAGCCTCTCCTGGGGCTGTAGCATCAGAGACGATACCTTGATTCTGCTGACAGTAATCACCCTTGGCTCCTCTACTTCCATACCTACAAGTTACCCTAAGTGCAGACTTTCCAGACTTTATCCAAGTGTGGCCAAACGTTCCTTTAGAAAAACAGGTGACAGGTTTCCAGAGTAATCTCAAAATCATGTATTCATTGCCTTTCTGTGATAAAACACCATAGACAAGGCAACTTATAGAGGGAAGAGGCCATTATGATAAAGACACTAGGCAGCCCGCAGCAGGCCCAGTGGCAGAAATAGGAAACTGAGAGCTCACATCTTGAGATGCAAGAGGGAAACAGAGAGACCTGCAAATGACACAAAAGCTTTAATGTCAAAGCCCACCCCCAGTGATGTGCTTCTTCCAACAAGATGACATCACCTAAACTTCCCTAAATGATGCTACCAACTGGGAACCAGTGTTCAAATATGCAAGACTATGGGGGAACATGTCTCCTTCAAATGACCACAACCATCTTAGGGTAAAAGGATAGACAATGGTACTCCAAATAAATGCAGCTAGTAAATAAGCTAACAAATATCTAACAAAATAGACAGAAAAGATAAAGACCATTTCATACTCATTAAGGGAACAATCCATCAAGAAGATATTACAATTCTAAATACATGAAGCAAACACAGGTGCATCTAATTTCACAAAGCAAGTACTAACACATTTCAAGTCACAGATTAGCCCTAACTCAGTAACAGTAGGTGACTTCAATATCCTGCTCCCACCAATAGATTGCTTATAAAAAGTAAACAGAAAATTTGGCATTGGATGACACCATAGAGCAAATGGACTAGCAGATATCTAGAACATTCCACCTAAACACTAAAGAGCACATGTTGTTTTCAGCAGCTTGTGGGACTTTCTCCTAATAGATCACATATTAAGACACAAAGCAAGTCTTAACAAATATAAGGTTAAAATAGCATCTTGTATTCTGTCTAACCAAATGGGGATAAAGCTAGATGTTAACAGCAAGAAAAGCTACAGAAAATACACAAACTCCTAGAAACTACACAACACATTATTGAATGATGACTGAGCCACTGAGGAAATCAAGTTGGAAATTTTAAAAGTTTTTAGACTGGAATAGAAATGAAAACACAATATCCCAAACCTAGGGGATACAAAGAGGCAACCTTTTATTTCTCTAAGTGCTTATGTCAAAACAAAAAAGCAAAAAAAAAAAAACAAAAAACAAAACAGAGAGCACCCATGAGATGGCTCAGTGGACAAAGCGCTGCTTGCAATGCAAGTTTGATGCCTTGACTCCAATCTTTAAAACACAGATAAAGGTGGGAGGAGAGAACCAGCTGCACAAATTTGTCTTCAGCTTTACATATGCATGCCATAACACACGTAGGCCCCCAGACACCACACATCACACACATACACACACACCACAATAATAATAATAATAATAAATGAGAAAAAACTCGAATAACTTAATGATGTTAATGACTAAATGACTTTATGTCTTTGGAAAAGCAAGAACAAACAAAATCCAAAAGCAGTAGACAGAGATAACTAAGATCAAGGTAGAAATTAATGAAATAGAAACAAAAAATGTGAAGAATCAATGAAACATGTCAAAAAACATAAAAGGAATCAATAAAATGAAGAGATAGTTCTTTGAAAAGATAAACAAAATTGGTACAAATATTTGAAAAAATAAATATGCCAAAAATATACAGTAGAGAAAAGTCACTATCTTCAGCACATGGTTTAGGGGAGACTGGATACAAGTATGAGGGGTGAACCTCTAGCTTTTGTCCTGCTAGAGTGGCATAATATCAAGCTGTCCCCTAAATATTTATATTTGTACCCACAGACTAGTACCATCTTCAGCCTTGGTCAAAGAAACTTCCCTTTAAATAAGTGACAGTACAGAGACTCCTGGCTGATCAAGGTGCTGAGAACAAGAGAAGGATGAGGGCTCGGCCCTGAGAGTGACAGCTGCGTCACCTCCTCAGGGTACACTGTAGAAGAAGGTATGGGAAGGACCTGGAAACGCTGTCTTACGGACATGGCTGTGGCATGAACTCACAACAGCCGTGGTTGGCTGCATACGTCCTGCACAAGGCTGAACCCACACACATACAAGGGGTTCGTGGGTCGTGCCAAAGGGTGCTCACGGCAATCGAAGGTTGCCGGGGTAGAGGAAGTCTTCGTCTTTAGGGAAGTAGCCACTGGTGAGTTGCTCATCCCCCAGTGAATATCTTAAGACCCATTACCAAGTAAGGGGCCCTGGTTAAACGCAATGGCTCACAAACCAAAAACAAAGCAACAAGTGAGATGCGGATTCCCTGGGAGGAGGGGAATTGCTGGGAATGGGAGGGGTAGTAAAGGATCGGGGAAGAATGCATTGTAAACTTACATTAGATTGTAAAAGAATTATTTCATTAATAATTAAGGGTTTAGAAGGAAATAGCAGGAGGCAGAGGGGAAAGAGGGCGTGAAGGTGCTGGCTCTGCATTCTGCTCTGTCTTAACAGATGAGCTCAAACTCATGTCCGTACTCACAGATGGCTCATCCCTCAAAGCGTCCACGAGGTGGTGCTGTTGCACAAAGAAACGATCCTCTGGCTTGCCTCTGGCTAGACAAAAACTCTACGGGTCTACCAAGTGACCCCCCCCCCCAAATTCCACCTCTTAAAGGCTCTACCCCTTCCCCACATCCATGCCAAGGAGCGTGAGCCTTTGTGGAGGAGACAGTCAGACAATGTCTAATCCTTGACTAGATGAGATCACAGAATCCTGCAGCCACATAAGAGATTCCGGTCCTTATCAAGAAGACATGGAGAGAGGTAAAATGTCACAGCCTCCTCTCGACTAGTTCAGAGGGGAAATGTGTAATTATGAAAACATATTGAGTGTCTCAAATGTAACAGTCAAAGCATACGAATGTCGAGTGTGGAGGAGAACCTTCACTCCTCCTGCAGCATCCCCGTCAGCCTGACATTATTTCACATTTAAAATACATGTGTGTTTGTTGCTGATGGATCATCGGGGGGGGGGGGCTCCTATAGATGCTCCCTGTGTATGGTTTAATAATCTCTACAGACAAAAAAAAAAAAACAACACTTTCTTCCTAACAGTAATGACGTATCCTTACTTTAAACTGGGTATATTTGCCTGGAGTCAGTTTCTAATAATCATAAGGCATTTTTTTCATCTCCTTCTCTCTTATCAACACCAAGGCCTTGCAAACAATATGTTTATCCCAACACTTTTCTTTGAGTTGTGTTCTCCTCACCACCCTGCTGGGCCTTGGGCTCTCCACCCTGCTGGGCCTTGGGCTCTCCACAGTGGGCTCAGCTGCCTACTTGACTTTGCATCTTTCCAGTCTACTGGTTCATCTTCCTTTTGAGACCACCGAGCCTGAAAATGTGCCAGGGCTATCAATACAGTTGTACAGGTCTGCCACTAAATAGAAGCACTGACAAATTAGGAGTAGAGACCACGAACTGGGTCCTTATCACAAGCTGTGCCATTAGCTCAGGAAGGTGCTGCTCGGTGGGGATCCCTGAGGAAATACCAAGCTGTCTAGTGGAGAGTTACTTATAAAGGAGTGGGGAAGGCTCAGAAGACCACTGAGTGGTAGGGAGGTGTCAGGGGCACCAGCATCAGGGAGCCCCTCCATGCCACATTGATCAGGGATGGCTTTGAGAAAGTGCCCAGGAGCCCAGACAGGGAGTCAGGGAGATCCTCCCAGGAGACAGGGGCAGATCTCTGGAGATGGAGAGGAGGTAGGGGCTTCAGATCCTGCTACAGCTCAGGACAGAGAAACTGCCTGCCTCTATCAGCCTGAAAGTTCAAGTCTCCCAACTGCGCAGCTGCAGGGCTTTTGCACATCTGGCCGCTCGCGGGTTCCAGCCATACTGCCTCATCATTGCTGCAGCCTGAGCACAGCTGCTTGAGATGCCCCCTCCCTCCCTACACAGGAGACCCTGTTCAAAAGGAAAGACACTCTCCTGGAACCACAAATCTGTGCTGTCACTCCAAAGAGGATCCTCTCTTCCATGTGAGCATGCCTGTAACTACAGGGGAATCTTAACTCCCTGCCTTTCTCTGCAGACAAGCGATACACACATAGGTATACAGTCTTGCAGGGGCCTGAGCCAACCTAGACATGGACATGGCCTCATTCTGCTCTGTGATCCCCATCCATTCCTGTGTTGTGGTTTGGGTTTTGGTTTTACCCCTCCCTTTCCATATTTATATGCTGTTTCTTCCTGTCAATCACAGGGTCATACCCTCCTGCATTTGCTCATCCTATGACTTGCCTACCTTGGTTTAGGATTTTTTTTTTCTGGAATGAGAGAATTCCTCTTGGATATCAACTTTTGTGGTTTGTTTTTCTTCTTTTATTTTCTTTTTATTTTTTTTTTCTAGTGCTGGGGACTGAACCCCCAGCCCCATACAAGCAAGCCTTCTGTCTTTAAGCCACACTTCCAACCCTAGCTCTAGTTTAAATTCTTGGAAAGAAAAGCAAAGCATGAACTGTAAAACGCCAGTGAGTGAACTCTACAAAGCACAGGTGAGTATTAAGTTCTCTCCCGCTTGTTCTTTGCCCATAGCCCTGCGAGTTTTAGGACACTGAGTGCCCATTGCTGACACCTGGGGAAAATAAGCTTATGTTCTGTTTAATTCATATTCTATCATGAGGAATATGGTGGCTTTAAGCTCTGTAACTAAACCAAATTCTAAAAGAAACCAGTTGCTAAGGCAACTGGAAAGAGAGGGAATTAATTCAGCAGTCATTATATGCAGATTAATCTCCCTAATGAGTGGGAAGGGGAGTAGGCTTGTTCTGTGTTCCTTCTATAACAGGGGGAAAGAAAATGGTATGGTTTCCTGCAGTCTTAAGGACCCAGGCTCCAGGTCCTCCTGGGAGTGAGGCTCTCCCCACTGCCCAGTCCCTCATGTAAACGTCAGACAGAACTGTGGGCAACAATGCGCATCTTATGAGGATCAAATCAGGTGCTGGAAGTCAGCCCCCTTCCGCTGTCTTTTTAAACTTGAGGTACACAGTGACTCAGATAGGTTAGTGGGAGTCTCTCTAGGAAAACAAGGATTTTGTTTTCTACAATTCTAGAATTGACCACACTTATCTCTATATATTCCCACTGGAATCCAAATAGAATTCACAGACCCTTATGCCAGGGCTAGTCCACTTTACTAGACTATTGTGATATCTGAAGTCCGTGATAACATTTTATCCACATCTATAATCTCAAGGCCCAGCAATGCACCAAGTGCGTAGCATGTATTTTTATATGCTTTCATGGGTCTATGGGTGCAACGCCGTGGTAGAACACTTTCCTAGCATGGCATGACCTTAGATTTGATCCTCAGCACTGCAGAAATAAAACCTAATTTTAAAAATGTGCCTCATAACAAATGAAAGATGAAAATGCTACATTTTAAAGGACCCATGGGGCTTATGGCTGCCCTTCATTCTGTACACTGCAACCCTCTACTGAGAAACTAAAATCAAAGCAAGTGTGCCGAACCAGAAGGAAGATGTTCAGATGTCAAAACTGCAGGAGGTGGTGGTGAAGCCCTCAAAAGACTGAGGCAGGGGGACAATGAGTGATATAGATATGAATAATTTGCATTGGTATAAATCTTGATTTATGGATACAATTTAAGGTCAATTTTGTTATATGTATATTATTTCTGATCTTGATTAAGGTATTGTGATTGTGTAGTTCATTTTAAAATGTAATGTGTAATTAGGAAATATAGGTTGTTAGTGGATAATCATTGATAATAGTCAAGCTTGTAGGCATGTTAGTTAGATTTTCTAGAAATATAGAGATATATTTCAGTTAGATAGGCATTCTTCATATCTTTCAAAGACTACAGAATATGGCATTTAAAATGTTTTAATAACTTAGGGCTTTTCATGACAATGAGACACATCTGCTCCTGGCAGCACCAGCTACTTCAAGAGGAAGATGGGCATCAAAGAGGCTCCTTATGGAGTTTGATAGCCATTTGGGCAAGAAACTGCTCTTGCCTGGACTGATGCATAAACTAGATGTGCAGTACCCACAGAGAGATGACTGCTGAACTTGCCTAAAGGTGAGATGGTCCTTCGGGTTTCCTGTTTCATGAAAGAGTCTGCAAGACATTCTACAGGACACAGAAGAAAGTGACTGAACTGTTTTTAAAATTTCCTGCTTCGTGGAAAAGTCTGCTGGATACTATGGGCCTGTCGGCTGAAGATGGATACCAACAGTACAGAAAAACTTTGGGTGACTGTCCAGGCAGCAAGATGTCTCTGTCAGTTCTAGAGTTTTGGAAGTTGCTTACAATGCACTTTCTGTTTACTTAGGTAATATTATATCCTTCTGAAGTCTTTGGTGGAGTTGAAGAATTTATAGTTATATAGTTTTCCTTAGTTATGATAAAAGATAAAGTATATATAAATATTGTAACTGTAATTCTTGCTTGATAACTGTTTTGTTATATGTAATTTTACTGTTAAAATTAAAACCTTCCTTTCCTTTTTAAGTAGAAAAGGGGAAATGGTGTAGGAGGTCCTTCTGTTTATGTGTTGTTTTCATTGGTTAATCAATAAAGAAACTGCTTGGCCTGATAGGTAGGCGGGGAAGATAAAACTGAATTCTGGGAGGAAGAAGCAGAGGCAGGAGGAGAGCTGCCATGGAGACACCAGGTCAGACATACTAAATCTTTCCCGGTAAGACATAACTTCGTGGTGAACACAGATTTACTAGAAATGGGTTAAATCAAGATATGAGAGTTAGCCAATAGGAGGCTAGAGATAATGGGCCAATCAGCTTATAACTTGTGTAGACCTCTGTGTTGTTTTCTCTGGGACTAAATGGCGTGGGAACTGGGCAGATAGAAACCCCAACAAAGCAGGACCTCGTGTTACAGAATGGCGCCCACATGGACAACTATATCCACATAAAGCCTGTCAGAGCTTGGGAAATAATTCTGGACAGAAAAGAATAGAGTAAAGCATGGCTTCTTGGTAGCAGCAATTTCTCAGGTCTGCTCTGCTTGCTAGAGGCAAGTGCTCTCATTTAAGAGAGGCTTCCTCACTCAGCTTTAACAGCAAAACCTTGCAGCTCTTTTAAGAGGTCCTGCCACAAAACACTTACATAGTGTTGATGAAAAGCCGACCACATGCTTTTTGGTTTTCAGCCATAGCAGGAAAAAAGCTGTGCTGTTTTAAAATGCTGGCTTTCTGGGCTGTCCTGCCAGGGCAAACTCTGACTCTGTCAAGCAGGAGGTCTGACTACAGAGCATTTGAGTGTGGGTTGTGAGCACACTGCTGCAGCTTGCTTGCTGGCAGGGACCTTGAAATGCCATAGAGTTGTGGTGATAAACATGGCTACAGCCAGTACCTCCGCCATGAGGCTGGAATTGCAGAAAGCTAAGGAATTAGCTGGATCCAGCCATCAAAGCCACAGCTTTAATCCTACCCATGTTCCTTAGTAAATTAAAGACTCATGTGGTCAGAAAAAGAGAGAGATATACAGTAAAGAGAGATTCAAAGACAAAAAAAAACCTCTAAATGGTTTACTGTGTGTTAAAAATATATGCTGGCTTGGGAGAGAAAAGAAAAAAAGGTTAAAGTCCTTAAAATAAAAAAGAAAGAAAGAGAGTAGTTGGATGTGGTGGTACACACCTTTAATCCCAACACTTGGGAGGCAGAGGTAGGCAGACCTCTGTGAGTTCAAGGTGTGATGGCACACGCCTTTAATCCCAATGCCTGGGAGGCAGAGACAGAAGGATCTCTGTGAGTTCAAGGGCAGCCTGGTCTACAGAGTGAGTTCCAGGGCAAAGATACACAGAGAACCTGTCTCAAAAAGCCACAAAGTAAAAATAAAAGAAATAGAGATTAAAGTAAAGCCACATAAAGATGGAAAATACACAGAGAGTCTTTTTTTTAAAGATTTATTTATTTATTATGCATACAATGTTCTGTTAACATATACACACCAGAAGAGGCACCAGATCTCATTATAGATGGTTGTGAGCCACCATGTGGTTGCTGGGAATTGAACTCAGGACCTCTGGAAGAGCAGCCGGTGCTCTTAACCTCTGAGCCATCTCTCCATCCCCTACACAGAGAATCTTGATACTGTATGCTATTATGCTTTCTTTGAATTGTTTGAATGCTGAGGAAGGAGCAACAGTTGCTAAAAGATATTTGCTTATAAATGCTGCTGAATTAATCCAAGATAGGTATTTTGAAAATACCTTGACTTCAAAATTGAAGTTAACAGGTATGTTACTTTGGAGAAGAGATTTTGCTTTTGTTTCCACAGGACATAAGAGGCTGTGGATTCATTCTGAGTTAAGAAAAATCAGGTTTGATCAAGGAAGACCACCTGAGGAATCTCTGGTAGGAACAGATGACCCAGATGACTGAGTTCTACATCCAGAACAGATTCAAGACTGCTGCCTGAGAGATCAAGACTCACAGGATACTCCAGCCAGGACTTGATCATAATCCTAAATTTTCTTTAGGTCCCCATAAGATTATCAGCACCCCCAACCAGCAGGAAGCAGCCTGGAAAACTACACTCACATTCCCAAAAAATGGACTATGGATATTTCCTTTTGCTTAAAAACAAAAAAGAGGGGAACTGGTGTGGGACAATTCTGTATTCTGTCAATCATGTTTTAAATAAATGCCGATTGGCCAGTAGCCAGGCAGGAAGTAAAAGTGGGACAACCAGACAGGAAGTAGAGGTGGGGCAATGAGAACAGGAGTATTCTGGGAAGAAGGAAGCTCTTTCCCTAGTCCTGCCCAGACACTGAAGAAGGAAGATGTGACCTGCCCCACTGAAAAAGGTACAGAGCCATGTGGCTAACATATACTAGAATAATGGGTTAATATACGTTATAAGAGCTAATAAGAAGCCTGAGCTAATGGGCCGATCAGTTTTATAACTTATGTAGACCTTCTGTGTGATTCTTTGGGATCTAACGACTATGGGAACTGGGCAGAATAGAAACCCCAACAAGCAGGCCCTCATGTTACACATGAGTTTGAGGCCAGTCAGTCTGTGCTATAGAGTAGACCCTATTCTGTTTGGTGGGGGGGAAGTTAGGAGAACACCTCTCTGAAACTATAAAACTGTGTTCTCATTCCAGAAGAATCTCTCTCTTCCACTGATAGACTGAATATTCTACTTACACATTTTTCATTTTAATAAAATACATAGATGATGTACCACCTTAACTTCTTGTAGTTGTCCCTTTCAGTGACCCTAAACATGTTTTCATTGTTGTAACCATCCCCAAAGTCCATCAGTCTCCCAAACTGAAGTTAGCATGCCTCCTCATCTTCCCCTCCTGCGCCTGACCACCACCATGCCATGTTCTGTCTTTATTTGCTGATTCCGTGGGAGATGCATGGGATAATGCAGCATTTGCTCCTCCATGATAGGTGGGTCTCATGATGTCTTCAAGACCCATCTACCTTCTAGCACATGTCAGTTTCTCTCCGACCTAAAGCCGACCCCTCTTCCACTCTGCTCACACCACTCTCTCTTATTGAGCATCTGTCATAAATAGTCTTCTGTCATGTCCCATTGCCTTTATGTCCCCAGTTTGTATATCACTCAGCTGCACACAGATCATCAGGAAATCTCTGTTGAACGTGTGATAACTGATTTTGAATAAGTCTACCCTAGTACAAAAAAAAAAAAAAGAGGACTTCCTCAAGGTTATCAGTCACCTGTCTCAAAGAGTTAAATAGATAGGTATCTGTTCAATTGATACTAAACGATAATATTTACTAGTCTATTGAGAAATGACTACCTACTACACACTGTGAAAAGTAGATCCATGCAAACCATTCTCACTACAACCCATGGCCTTGTTCCCATTATCCCCAGCCATTTGCAGGGTAGCTATAGCATAGAAGAGGGTTTTGAAGCCTACCATTCTTGCTAATAACCACTTCACCAGAGAGACTGTACCTCAGAAGATGTTGCCGTGCTGCAAGTGTCTATTTTCCCAAGGCTCTTCTGGTTCTTCCAGCCTCTGGACATGGTGTTCACTTCTGTCCAGCTTGTTCCCTACAACCCCATGCCCTTTCCTTTATACTTTTACTTCTTTCATGCCCGACAAACACACCATTTCTTGTTCCAACACATATTGCTCAATCTATGCCTTCATCTCTCTTCCCCCACAAAATGTTCCCAATTCTGTGGGTCCTCCCACATCCAATAGAGGCCCTTTGTCACTGTGCATCCTTTGGTGCATTAGCACCGTCACACTTGGCTTTCTGAATTCCTGGAGTATAAATGTTGCATGTCCCCTTTTCAAAACTGCTTTCCAGATTTCAGATGTTTTTGAGATTCTGGAATATTTGTATACTGTTCTGGTGTTATCTGTCAGCATGATAAAACACCCTAACCCAGAGCAACTTGGGAAGGAAAAGGTTTATTTGACTTACACTTCCAGGTCACAATCCATCATTGAGGGAAGGCAGGCAGGAAATCAAGAAAGAACTCAAAGCAAAACTCATGGAGCAATGCTGCTTGCTGGCTCCCTCACAGCCCCAGGCTGAGCTAGCTTTCTTTCTGCAGCCCAGGATCACCTGCCCAGAAAATGGTACCGCCCATTGTGGGCCCTTCTGCATGAGGTAAGGCAGGCCAAACAGTCCTTCACAAACATGTTCATAGGCCATCCTAATAAAGACAGTTACTCAGTTGAGACTCTTTTCTCGGGGGATTCTGGAAAGTGTCCAGTTGACAACTTAATGCTAACTAGGGCACATACATATATATCGTGAGATAATAATATCTTTGAGATAAGACTCATCTTAATACAAAATTAACTTGTTACATATGCACCTTACATGCATAGCCTGAAGGTACTCTCTATTGTATTTTTAGTGCACCTGTGTTTCAAGTTCAACCTGTCACTTGAGGTCAGGTGTGGAATTTTCCACTGGGTTACCACTGTCAGCACCCACAAAACCTTAGGGGTTTATAGCATTTTAGGTCTTGGATTTGTGGGTTAGAGGTACTTCACCTATAGCTCATCTTACGTCACCAGCTATTATAGCTCATCTTAGGTCACCAACTGTTCAGAAGCATAGGAAACTGGTCGTATAGTTTCCTTTTCTTTAGTTTTCATTTACTTATTCATTCACTCACAGAGTGAGACAAAAATCTCACTCTGAAGCTCAGACTAGCCTAGAACTCAATGTATAATCCAGAATAGCCTGAAACTCATGCCAATCCTCCTGCCTCAGTGCTGAGATTGCAGACATGAGTCACCATGCCTGGCTTGGTCTTATACATGATGGCGCACAGGACCAAATAAACATGTTCAGTAAGATGAGCCTCTATTATGCAGACATGAGTTTGGATTTTATTAACCAGCTTTCCTCATGGTCTGCTGTCATGTGATTTGCTAACATACAAGAACGGATGTACACAGAGAGACAAGCCAGAGTCAGTATGTAACTGCTAGGCTCTGTGCTGCACCCTCTCTCACAGTTTCTCATGTGAGCTGTCGCCAGCACAGGAACAATGTCCAGCATTTAAAATGTAGAATACATGTTCTCTCTCGCTCACTCGCTCACTCTTTTCTGATTTAATGAAGGGACTTTGTGGAATTGGACTCACTTCAGAAGGAAGTATGTTTGGGAATAGAATTACTTGAACTAGAAGCATCTCTAAACACTGAAGCTAATTTTTAATCATAAAATATTCCTTAAAATAAATACTTTCTTCATGTAGCTTAGATTCGTTTGCAATGTTTTACATTTTATTTCTTCTGGCCTTGTTAATTGGTGAAGAAAGAGTATACTTCGAGCTTGGTAGACTGAGTTTTCTAACTTTATGTTTCAGTATTTTTATTAAACAACATGCGTTTGGGTGTCTGCTGGAGTCCAGAAATTTGCTAGAGTTCTTAACATTTCAGAACAGAATAAAGCCATTTGGGTGCTGATTGACACCGTTCTATGTGGTCTTCTGCTACATCATTGAGCCCTTTGTTTTATGTGTGGCTTGTAAAATAGATTCCAAGTGTCACTGTGACACATGCAGTTTTTCTCAGACTACTCCCGTCCCTAGATGTGCCTCTGCCAGCCACCTCTGCCTCGGAGTTCGTATTTGTCAGCCCTCTGTTACAGCAACAGATTCTGGGCTCTCCACTTTACTTTTCACCCAGCTGTGATATCTTAGGCCATCAATGTTTCACTCCACTGATGGCAGCACACAACAGCAACAACAAAACACACACACACACACACACACACCCTAGCACGCACACTTGCACTGTGGCCAAGATGTGAAAGAGAAGGAGGCTGGAGTCTCAATATCCCCTTTGAGGACATACCTTCAGTGACCAGAAGACACACTCCTTCTCCAGTAGGCGCACTTTTCAATGGTGCCAGGGGCTGAAACAGTCTACTAACACATGGGCTTTCAGACAACACTTACTCAAACATGACAGAGCCTGGTTGAGTTTGGTGACTTTCACAGGATTTTGGACTGAAAGCATTGACGTGTCCACTCTGTTTGCAAATTCCCTTTTATGACTTATAGGATATGTTGTTGTATTTTTTGAGTTTGCTTTTTAATGTGTCTGGTGGTCTCCCACCTTGTGCCATACACGGCTGTTAAACTCTGTGCAACAGCGAATATCCTAACAGGGACACTGTAATCCTGCGTTTTGGACACAAAGAGGAGTCGGTGACATTTAGCATCCTTTCCCTGCTGATGTGCTGCTATTTTGGTGTTTAAGACTGTCAGTTCCTAATTCTTTGTGGATGGCACCTCTCACAGCTACTTCATATTACTTCTGTTGTAGGAGTAAAAAAGGAGACACATCATTTCAATACATTTTAAAATATTTGATCTCAGAGTATGTACAGAAAGGGAAACTTGAAGCTATTTCTCTGCTTTTCTGTTTAAAAAAAAATGTTAAATGTACCATAATACTTTCCATGTATATTATAATTAGGTCATACAGTGATCTAGGCTGCTGAAAAATGAATGACACTAGGTGGTGGGATAAAACAACAGACAGCTGTGCAATTTGTCAGGCAAGGACCCCTGCATGTGACACCCTGTGACACCACATGGCCCAGCTTGTGAGCTGCTCTCTGGCTACAGCTGTGCACTTCTGCAAACACGGTCCTTGCTCTGAGCTAGCGGCTCCTTGGCTTTCACCACTGTTCCGTTCTTCTTTGAGAACATCCGATGAGCCTACACCGGCTCATCTTTAGTCTTGAGCGGTGTCTAAAGCAGCAACGCAACAGAGTGGCAAGCGAAAGGTTTCCATTCACAGGTAGGGCCAGACATCTCTTGCCAGGCATCGCTTGACTCGTTTTTCAGATTCGCTCTCTCTCTCGTTTCCTGAATCTGGGGCTGTCACGAATTGGACAGCCTATCCTGAGTGTTTGTCATATACTTGTCCATTACGTTTTTTCAGGGAACTGCCTGATACTGAGAGGAACAATCCCTTCTTGCTATCCTGGACTTCGTTTCCAGCCCACCAAGGAGAAGCTGTCATTCTCTTCAGCGTTTGCCATCTTCAGTCAAAGGGGCTGAAGCAAACAGACTTTTAAGTCATTATTTTAAATCTGCAAAACTAACAAGTAAGAGATTTAAGTCAGAATTTTGAAACACTCTACCTGTCTTTATTCGACAGTGAGGGAAACACCCTTTGTTAACTTTGTCTTTGGACCTCAAATGCTATTCCTTTCACTCTCCAGAGTCTTGCTCTCTTGCTCTTTTCCCCGATCCCACCAGCTGGCGCCCTCTGCTGTTGGGCTCGTGCAGCTGCCCTCAGACCCTGCCTTGCCTGGAGAGCCTCCTAGTGCTGCCCTGTTCAGGTTACCTAGCAACAGATGCTCTCCTTGTCCTAGCTGCAAATCAGTTTTCTGGGTTACCCTACAGGTCTGCTCTGTGGCTCCCAATGAGCCAATGGGTATTCTGGATTCTGATTCAAAGTTTGGAAGCATGGATGAGGGTCAGTTTTCCAGGCTATAAGAGCAAAAGGCAGAATATTGGATTTAAAAATTTTGAAGTTTGGGGACCAAGGATGTAACTCAGTAATAGAGCACTTGCATGCCCAAGTCTCTAGGCTTGGTTACAAAGGAAAGGAAGAAGGGAGGGAGGGAGGGAGGGAGGGAGGAGAGCCCTTGAGCTCCTGCCTAATAACGGGCTGAGACTGGTTTTGCATTTCTCACATTTAAACTGAAATCACTGGGCAAAGCAGGAACTCTCACCGTTTAGACTATGGAGTCCGCAGGTTAGCACGGTGTGCTGATGCACCCATGAGAGGATGTACTGAGCCTATGTGGGCCAGGCAGCCACCCTTTTAAGTAACCACTCTGAGCACTTAAAATGATGCTGGCAATAATCCCTATATTTTGCACTAAACTTTTTCCTAGAGACAGGACTTAAGCCAGTTCCAGCCACCACTCAAGAACCAGGAGCTACCTTTCCAATGCTTGTGTCATCATTATGTTCATTATCAACTAACTTTCCGGGCACAGTGTGGTTCTTCATTACATCAATGTATTTAATCCTTAAATTTTATAACCCTAATTTATATATCTGGATCAAATGACTTTTGCTTTATTTTTAGAGTAACTGTGTATCATACTACCTTAAATATGTTTTGGGGTATCTAATTTAATTCCCCTTTTATAACTTTTTGTGACATGTGGTTTGTTCCCATCTCTTTTAATAATTTATAAATGTCTTGGCATTTTAAAATTGACAAATCCTTACACATCTACTCACACTATTCTGTGCTTTTAATTTCACAGTCCCTCTCTGCCTGCCCTAATAGCTATAGTATTTCCTGGATTGATACATGCTTTAGCACACTCACAAATGTGGCAGCTATGCTAGACAGTCATCTATAGACACAGAAGTTTTAATGTAGTTCAAAATGGAATGTGGCGCTGTATGTTTACATGTACCTATGTAGAGAAGTTGTTGCTTTTGTCTTTTAGAAAAAGCATTCTTCTTTTCAATAAGATGCCACGCTAGAGAAATATTTTATGAATTGAAAAGTTGGTCATGAAACCCCTGCCACAACAGCCCAGGCTTTGACTCAGACTTGTCTCTGACTGTTGTGAATTCTTCTCGCATTCAACAAATATTCACAGTGAATCCCTGGCTCAGACACTGCAGTGGGTCCTGGTGCAGGAGGTGCCCAGCTTGGCCCTCATGGCACCCACAGTCAAATGCTGTTACAGTGTGGCTGGAAGCAAAGCACTGTGTGCAGTGTGACGGATGAGATGGAGGAGAAGCAAGGGCTCTGGGAGACGGGAGAGGGGGTCTCTACATGTGTGTGGTGGCTAATTTTGGTTGTCCACCTGCCTGGATCCGGAATCAACTCAAAACAGCAAGCCATTGGACACCCCTGTGAGGGGCTTCCTTAATCACGTTGTTTGAAGCAGGGGAAGACCCAGCCCAAATGTGGGTGGCCCCTGCAGGAGGCAGCTCAGATGAAAGGCCTGGAAGAGGGAAGCTTTGCTTTTTACCTGCTTGTCTTCACTCTCACTGACAAGTTCATTTATCCTGTTCCTGCAGTTTTCCTTTGCTATTAGAACGAGCTTTGTCAGTCTCCTGAAATAAACCCGAAGACCGGCAGCTCTCCAGGAATCCTCCAGGTCTGCAGCGCATGAGTGGGACGGCTGAGACCTCCAGTCTCACGGACTGAGCAGCTGACGGGCTCTCAGCCTCTCACTGCCAGACTGCCATTGTCAAACCACCCAGACCGTGTCGTATAAGCTGACCTAATAAATCGCCTTCAACTATATTCATTATGTCAGTTCTGTTCCTCTAGAGAACCCTTACTAACGCAGCGTGTCTACAAGGGAGATGGCGAGGCCAAGGAGGGTAACCAGGAGTCAGCCCCCCACCAAGAGAAGAGCAACAATGCACCTGAACGCGCCTGGTTAGGAAGGAAGGGTGAGGGAGAGTAGAGAAGCTGCTGGAGGGTCTAGAAGAACCAGGGAAGGAGTGTGCAGGCAGCACATAGAATAGCAATGTAAGGGCAACGTCGCTCAGATTGCACTCGAATAAAGACAATGGGAACAGGCTTGCACTGCTGACATTGTGCTTAGAATGGGTGATCAAGGACCACAGTAGCGGCAGAGAGGTGTTAGAAGACAGGACAAGTATTTAGGAAACATCTAGCACAACACAGCAATTTTTTTGTGCTTGCAAGAAAAAAAAAAAAACCTGCCTCATGGTTTAGAAAATCCCTAGAAAGCAGAGGGGAAGGAGCAGGTTGGAGGTGTGGGCAGTCACAACAGGCGAGTGTGTCTGGGGAGAAGAGCTGAGCCGAGAGCCGCTAGGCAAAACTCAAAGGATGGTGTGTGGCAGCTAAAGGCCAAGATTCAAGGAGAGGATGGGACTTCAGAGACCAGAAACGCCCTGATATTCTCAGTGTAGGAGCTCAGGCCACTGTCGGGGTACCAGGGGTTGAACTTCCAGGATGAAGGAGAGAGAAGTGGAACTGGAGCTCTGGAAGATGGAAGATTGGCACAACCAAGGAGGGGAGTCTTAGCTTGCAATGGGCAGTGTGGGCGTGTGTTTGCATGCTTTCTGAAAACAGGCCCCACCAGAAGAAACAGAGACAGAGAGAGATTGGAGCTGTGGATAGAGCTGAGGAAACCAGAAGAGAGACAGAGAGAAGGGAAGGAACCAAGAAGGCATGATCTGACTGTGGGATAAAGTAACACGGTTGATGTCTGCTCTCTGGGACGCAGGCCAGGTCATGCTGGTATCGGGGAAATGTGGGGTCTGGAGACTTTGTGCTCAGTACCTAATTGTCACCAAATTGGGGCCCATCAACTTCTCATGGTTTCTAGGACTTCTTTTCACCTCCGTGTTTCAGTGCTGGAGTCTAGCGCCTAGGCACCTCTTTTGCCCTCCTCGTCCCTTGCACTTGAACTGTGAACACAAAGTGTAGAGGTTAACAGAGCTAAGGGCTCTAATTTTTAGTCACAATAAAGAACCACCAAGTGCCAGTTTCCTGTACTCATCCATTCCTCTGCTCTAAGGTCAAATTCAAAGCCATGGTGTGTTCTAGAAAAGCCGTGTAACTATTCGACAGACTGCAGCGGAAAAACGGGGGCTGGAGGTAAAGATGGGCTGGAAAGGTGGTAGTGGGGGCGAGCTGGAATAGTCTAGAAGCCAAAGGGAGCAAAAGCGATGTGACTTGTTAGCCTGCTAGCGATCCTCCTCCCTGATAGAATATGCATGATCCCAAGTCCCTGCTCTCCTGGGAGCAAGGCTTTGGAGGAGAGCAAGAAGGCTTCGGAGGAGAGCGAGGAGTGCGCCTCCAGACGTACTGGGGCGCAGGGTGCTAGGAAGCCACACGGGCCAGAGTGTAAGCGCCCCTGTCCCTTCTCTGATTCACCAGGTTAGGAAAGCGCCCCTTTGAGCCCCCAAACCAACTCCTACCCCTGCCCCACCCACGTCTCCTTCCAGGGAAGCAGGACCCTCAGGGGATGAGCACGTCAGACTTGAAACAAGCCAACCTTGTTTCAAGGCTGCCCTGTGTGGACCCTTTGATGCGAACTCTGACCCTCCTGTGCTGCGCTTAGCCACTACGCAGGCAAGACCTGGCTTTTCGATTACGCACAGCCCCCCTCCCCACTTGGCACCTCCGTAGGGCGGTGCTGAGCCAGGCGGAGGCGGAGCCCAGGCACAGCGCCACCCGGCTGTCTCCAGCAGAGCCCGGCGCCCCGGGCTCCGCGAGCCGTTTCCCCAGCAGGTTCCTAAGACGACCTGCCTTTAAGGGGCGTTTGTTTCCCTGGGCGCGACTGCCTCCCGGTACCTTTGGTTAGCCGGGAGCCTGCAGTGGGCAGGGGAGGGAGAAGCCGGTGTGATCCCAGATCCCCGGGAGACCAGGCCATCTCTTTCAGCTTCGGGGAGTGGAGAAGCCGTCCGCGGGAGCGCACATCTCTGGCTCTCGTGCGTCTTCCTACTTGCCTGACGGGAGTGCGAGCCAGCAGGCATGGGGTGTTTGGGCAACAGCAGCAAGACCGCGGAAGATCAGGGTGTGGATGAAAAAGAACGCCGCGAGGCCAACAAAAAGATCGAGAAACAGTTACAGAAAGAGCGCCTGGCTTACAAAGCGACTCACCGCCTGCTGCTTCTGGGTAAGGCCAGGGTGCATGGTCGCTCTGACCCAGGCAGCTCCCAGCGTCCTGGAGTGCACAGTCCCCGGCTCACTGGCACAGGCAAAACAGACTGCTCACCACCAGGCGCCGGAATTTGGCTAGGGCGAACTACTGTAACCACATCTGCTGTGTACTCGAAAGACCCCACGTAAAGCAAGAACACGTTGGGTAGCGACCGGTATGGTCCTGGCCCGATAGGAGGACACGGATGACCACCTTCTTTCTGTTTGTCCGCAGGGGCTGGTGAGTCCGGGAAAAGCACTATCGTCAAACAGATGAGGATCCTGCATGTCAATGGCTTCAACCCCGAGTAAGAATACCCAGTTTGGATTTGGTTTCTAAATTCTATATCAACCACATCTTTTCTCAGAAGTACTTTCTCCACGCAGTTTTGACTGGGGTGGTGAGGAAGTAGAAATCTAGCATAGAGTTTGTTCCATTTAGGCAACCCCTTCTTTGTCAATGTCTAGTTTAAAAAGAAAATAGCTTGCCAAAATACAATTTGTTAGGAATTCTTAGGGGAACTGGTCTCTAATACTGGCATGGCGCTGAACCTTCAGCCAATACATTGATCCTTTATCCCTTAGGATCTGGGGGAGAGGGGGCTCTCGAGATCCAAGCATATTGGAATCTGCTGCACAAAATGGTGTAGTAGTTGCAAAATACCTATGAATATCTTTCTGTTTAATTCGTATCACCTCTGGATGATTCATGGTACCTACTGCAACGTGTCAATAAAAAACTGAATGTATCGTGTTGGATGGTTTAGGAAACAATCACAAGGAAAAAAAAATACCTGTATGCATTCAGTGCAAATACAGGTTTTTGTTTTTGCCAAACGTTTTTTGTTTGTTTGTTTGTTTGATTTTTTGGTCTTCAGTTGATTGAATCCACTAATATAGAACCACTTATACGAAGCCTACCTATATCGCAATATCGCAATACACCCTTTCTCTATATTACAACCCACTTAACTTACATCTACTTCAGTTTATAACTATCAGTACAAGGAATAGGTTTGAGTTTAACTGTAGTTATATTTGTGTGCGAGCTCCACAATAGTTGTGACTATGTGGACCTTGATGTTTGTTCGAAACTGTAGGTTTTGAAGCTTGGAGTGCAAATTGGAAGGGGGGCAGTGTTTTCATTTAGGAGGAGAAAGCTTAACAGATACCTTGAGGTCGATACTGACCTCTTGGAAACACGGTCTACCTGATGCTACACTCACTGGAAGCTTTAAAATCTTAACTGGTTTCTATCGTGAATGAAATTAATAACAACCCTCTTTCAACGCAGGGAAAAGAAGCAGAAAATTCTGGACATCAGGAAAAATGTCAAAGATGCTATCGTGGTAAGGCCTCCCTTAATGTTTGTTCGCCTGAGT
This sequence comes from Ondatra zibethicus, assembly GCA_004026605.1. Lineage (NCBI taxonomy): Eukaryota > Metazoa > Chordata > Mammalia > Rodentia > Cricetidae > Ondatra > Ondatra zibethicus. The sequence goes on along the minus strand of PVIU01013402.1, from coordinate 9,565 downwards.
GTTGAGTAGGCTAGACTCAGACTGTATAACTAAGTATGTATTTCTGATCACCTTTCACAGGACCCTTACATTTGATATCTCTCTGTTGATTTCCCCCCTTCATCCCATTTTAGACAATTGTTTCAGCAATGAGTACTATAATACCTCCGGTTCCACTGGCCAACCCTGAAAACCAGTTCCGGTCCGATTATATCAAGAGCATAGCCCCTATCACCGACTTTGAATATTCCCAGGTAAGAGTTTCCTCAGACATTTTCCATACTGAGAGGTGGACCCATTTCAAGTGAGGTTGCTTTACTGGAAAACAGTGTGGAGTCTCTAAAATCTAGCCCTGTACATGCTTCTTTTGTGCTTGTTAAAAATGGTAAAGACAATGGGATTGTTAGAAATGCGTTTATGGATATCTAGGTGGCTCACCATCAGGGACATGGTTTGTCTCTCAGAAATTTTGGCGGTGCCTTTCCTGTATGTTTTTAAAGCCTTGTCACATACAACAAAAACATAAATTACATGAGCTGAGAGAAAAGCTTATGGCACATAACTACCTTTGTAGGAATAACAGAAGATAAGAAACAGAATTCAATTTTTTCTTAGGCTCTGTGTCCATCTGATCACAAGATAAGAAAGTACGTGTTGTAAGTAATGCTCCAGCATTCTGTATGTTGTATCAAGCAAGATAAACAGTGTGCTTTACATCCTTCTCACTGCCAGCTGCTACCCATCACTCCTGTGCCAGCCTTCCCTGTGCTGGAGAGTGAGCTAGCGCAACCGGTGCCAGTTGTTTCTTGTTGGATTGGCACTTCTTTAACATGGTGTTTGGGGATTTGATGTGGCAGATTTGAATCAAACTGTATACTAAGCTTTCTGGGAGAGTCACGTTTGTCCCAGTTATAGCCAAAGAGAGTGTGTAGATGTATTTATGCATATGTACATGTGTATACCTGTCAGTATCATATTTCAGAGCTTTTGCTGCCTGGCAGGTGTTTTGCAGGCCTCTCCTCCAAGTGCAACACCCACTGTGTAAACAGGCCTTGCCCTGCCCTGGTGTAAAGACCTGGTACCCCTTCCCTGCCCCCCATAAAATGCCATCCTGTGGAGTCCGTATCAGGTTAATGGATAACAATTTTTTTTTGAGACAGGGTCTCTCTACATAGCCCTGACTGTCCTGGAGCTTGCTTTATAGACCAGGCTGGCCTTGAACTCACAGAGATCTGCCTGCCTCTGCCTCCTGAGTGCTGGGGCTAAAGGCATGCGCCACCACACCTAGCTAACAATGCCCTTCCAAAGAGCTTATATTTTCATCCTCTAATATGTTTTTTGCTTCTGATAAGCATAGGCATCCCAATATAGCCACAACTATCTGTACAATTTCTGAAAAGGAGTTCAGAGTAACAGAGTAAGTCCATAAGTAAAAGAAATTTGGCATCTGGCACAAGGCACATTGGTTCCCAAATGTGTCTTTGCTTATGGATGGCTGGAAATGGGATAAGGAGATGGTAAGGTGGGTGAAAAGTAGCCAGACGCTTCTGCCACACCAGGAAGCCTCCTGGTTCCAGCTGCGGGGCCTCTGCTATGTTCTCTATGGCGTTTTCTGCATTGGGGATGGCACGTAAAATTACAGTCTTGGTTCAAATGAGGAGTGGCCTTCCCGTTCAGACTCAGATGTAGACTGTCCTGTCATGTTTTCCCAAAGTCATTATAAAAGTCCTTATGTATGCCTAAACATTTTCCTTAAAATACCATTGTTGGCGTCTGCACACTCAAGCCTGACCACTCAGCTCTGCATCACTTTCTTTCTGCTCCTGAGCTCTCATGGATGATTCTTTCCATCTGAAATTCGGAAAACCCAGATCTCTCTTGTGCTGTCTCAGGCATTGGGGATGTGACTTTAGAGCTAAATCTTACATATTTTAATAAAGACGAAACTTGAGGAACCATTTTCTACATGTACATATATTTTCATAAGATCATTATCATAAGCCACATTTAGTTATCCATTAGGTAAAAGAGGATTTGATTCCAGCAAATACAAATACATGCAGTGTGGAGGCGAACTCTTTCAGGAGCTGTTCTGTTCATTTTTTTTTTCTGTCCTAACACTCTGTGGTTTTGCATGTCTGTGCTCATGTAAAATGACAGTGTTTCATTTATTAAAAAAAAATCTAGACTTATATAAATAAGAACTTAATACTAATAGATAGCATTGTTTCTGAAAATGCTATTTCTTAATACGCACTCACTCTTCATAGACTTTATTTGATAGTGCCTGGAAACAGTCAAACAACTCACATTTTGGTATGCGAGAATTTGGAGGTTGCTAAGTGGGATTGTGTTTTATGCGGGATGCGGGCCAGGCGTGAAGAATGGATTGTAGAAGGCAAGAGTTGCGGTTAGATGGTCATCTTGGAGCTGGCTGAAATTATCCAGACGTGGGATGATGGGGTAATTTGGTGCGGTGCGCTGACAGTGGGGACAATGAAAGGGTCCTGGGTTGGAATATATTTTGGAAATTGAATCATTTGTATGGTCTGATCTTTGCATGTGGTTATCGAGCCTGGATTTCTGCACAGAAAATAGAAACAGGTTGGTAAGAGGGAGGAATGAGGAGTGTTGTTTTCCTGGGACACTGGAGATCAACGTTAAGACACCCAGGTGTGGCACAAAGGGCATGAGGTGCATGCTTGGAGTGAGGATGGTGAATGTGGGGGTCTCCTGCACAGCGATTGTGTGGTGGGGTGTGCCAATTAGAAAGACTCTGGCAAAACACTAAGTAGATTGCCAGGTTCCAAGTAGCTAAGAGGTTGTCTAGGATACCATGACAGGACAGCATGAAGTCAGGAAAATTAGAGCAGAGATGAAGGGGCCTGAGAAGAACCATTCAAGACTGAAAGAGACCTCCACCACAGGGCAGTGTGGAGAAGGTGAATCTAAGGAGGCATTCAAGGAATGTGGCTTTTGTACCCCAAAGGTCAGCAGTGACCTTGACAACAGTCAACTGGTATGCTGAGAGAGGATGTGGACCCCCAAAAAAATGAAGGCAGTAGGAGCATCCTGGGTCTTCTTCCATGGGCTCCGCTGGGAGGAAAATCAAGAGGGAGAAATGAAGAGTTGGAAAAGGTTCAGAAGCACCCTACGGGCTGCTTCTGTGGTTTGCTGTAGTTCTGCCTCTAAGAAAATCCAGGAAGCTAATATCCAACAGGGCAGAAAAGGCTTAGAGAGGTTTAAAAAAATGTTTTATCTTATTTTATTGAGAGAGATGGAAAGAATGAGATATGGGGAAGTGCTCACACCATGGTGCACATGCAAAGGTCAGAGGGTGATTTTGTGGAGTCAGTTTCTGGAAAAGTTCCTTTGACAATCAAAGATCCATGATCACTTCTCAATGCATGTGACCTGTATTCTTTAGCAAAGAAAGAAAAAATGCCAGGCAATGGTGGCACACACCTTTAATCCCAGCACTCAGGAGGCAGAGGCAGAACTCTGTGAGTTCGAGGCCAGCCTGATCTACAAGAGCTAGTTCCAGAACATGCTCCAAAGCTACAGAGAAACCCTGTCCGAAAAAACAAAAAAGGAAGGAAGGAAGGAAGGAAGGAAGGAAGGAAGGAAGGAAGGAAGGCAGTGCAAGGAAAGGAGGTCATTGACGGAGCCTAGTCTCTCACAGAGCATAGGGAGAGGAGATGGAAAACTCAGAGAGACTGTGGTTGAATATGAGGGAGGGCGAAGGACAGGCATAGACTAAGGTAAGATAATAGATTTGAGACAGGAAAAGGAAGGAAGGCTTCCTGGCAAAAGCCTTTTAAAACAAACTGTTAAAGAAAATTGGCACATGTCCATAAAAATTATTATCTGGTTTGGAAATTTTCACCAACTGCCCCACCTGCCGTTTGTGGTATTATTCGTGGTTCTGATGAACAGTAAATAAGAGAGAATAAAGCTACCGTGCTCTTGAACCAGGTGATGCCGCTATTCCCTTCACAAGCCAAGAGTGCAACAGGAGATTTCACGCCAGATGCCAGAAGCACAGTATGCTGAATTTCCCAGGCCCTGTTTTGGGAGGTGCTATGAGAGGAGGGAGCTTGTGGTAAACCAGTCTGAAGCCTACTATGCAAGCCAGTGACAGTGAGCTCGCCTATGGGAGCCCAAACTACAGCTGTACTCGGATCCCTAAGCCTCTCGCCACAGAGAGGACATGGCTGCTTGTACTGGGCCTCCCTCCCACTTTGCTCCTCCCCACAGCTTATAACAGAGTTCTGCCATGTGTTGTATACACCAAAAACATCACAGAATATCTATTCATCTATAATATGACATAAGCTTCTTGTATTGGTATCATTTAGGGTAGTGAGTGCGAGATGCCAGCAGATTGGCTGATTAGATTAATATCACGTGCTATTAAGGAAACAATCTTGTGCATACAGCAGTGAAAATCAGTCTCGCAAGCAGCTATTCCATCCTCTCCTCTTTGAATGGATGAAGCCATGTGCCTGCCTTAAAAGAAACTGGAGGAGGCCTGGGGGTACAGTTCAGTGGCGGAGCATTTGCCTAGCATGCATGAGTACTGCCTGTCCAAACCTCAGGGCTGGTGGAGCAAAGGGTGAAAACTCACTTTCCTTAGGGAACTGAGATGCTTAAAGATTTTTGTGCACGGCCTGAAAAAGAACTCTCATCTCAGCTGTAGTCAGAGGTGAAGAATAAATGGAAAATACTCTGTGAGATACTCTCAGGGACTGGCTGTTCCCTGTGCTGGGTGGGAGGGAACAGCTGCCTTGTAGGAGCCACAACAGTGACGGACTCTGGGTCTGCCTGTTTCCATGCTGACGAGACTGAGGCATGGTCAGTGAGGAGCATCTCTGCATTCTCGTTTGGAAGGAACGAAGCAGTAGAGGGAACAGGCTGAATGGGGGTGGGGGGGCATCAAACCTGGCCCACTGTGCTCGAACCCCAGCCAGAGCAAGTGCTTGTCCTGTGACTCAGAGTGACCCCATTACTTCACTGCTGCCTGTAATTTCTCAGCAGTGCAGTGGAGGGATCATGCCAGCTACTCCTTGTGGCTGTAACAGGATTAAATATAATGTGACACCTGAGAGGCAAACCAGCTCTTGAGAGCTACACCTTGAGGATGAGTGTCCTTGCTCTGAGAGAGAAGAACCGGTGGGGTCAGGTGTACATTGTGCTCTGTTTGTAACTCAGGTTGTGGTCCTCATCCCCACTCTGTGTTGTCAGCCCAGAGGTCCTAGTGGTCTGAGTAGATACCAGTTCTCTTTCAACTCTTCCTTCAATTTATAGACAACTAACAGACCTCAGAGCTGTCCCCCACTGCCTTCGGCAACATTCACAAGCAGTCTCTTTTGTCCCATGCCAAGAACCAGTGTCCCCTAAACACAACACTCCTAAGGGAACTCCCCCCTAAGTATCACCATGGAGACAAGCTAAGGAACTCTGACCTCTGACCTCTGTGCCATCTCTAAAGACGTATTTCATGGGGAGAGTGTTTCAGGTACTCTGGCTGATTGGCTTCATCTCTGTCTCTGTCACCAGTAGGGTCCCACCCCTACTACATTATTTTTACATTTTTATTTTCCCTTTTTCTTAATTTCTTTGTTTGGGAAAGGGATTTGTTCTATGTGAGGTAGGCTCTCATATAGCCTAGGCTGGTCTCAAACTCAATATATAGCCAAGGATGACCTTGAATTTCTGATTTCCCGCCTCCACCTGCTGAGTTTGTGGTGGTGCCAACATGTTGATTATGGAATGCTGGGGGTCATAGCCAGAAGCTCATGCACACTAAGCAAGCACCCCACCAACTGAGCTCTGTGCCAGCCCCTTCACTCCGATTTTTACCAACCAACACTGTCAGTCCTCCGTGCCTACTTCTGCTCACCTTCCTCCTGGTGTCTGACCTTTCAGCTTCACAAAGCTGTACAGAACTAACCAGGACTTGCTGGATCTGGTGGGCTTTCTGTTATTGCTATTGCTTAATTTTATTTTTAATTAAAATATTTTAACTAAAATATTGTTCCATGAAGTGAAGTGCCTTGTCCATGTTTTCACACAAGGTTTTACAAGTCCTGGCTAACTCACCCTAGGATTTCCCATGTGCCCAGTGAAAGGTGAGGGTCTCCTGAATCACTGCCTGGGTTCAACCCTAGGTTGTACTTTACATTTTGAAGAACAGGGTTTTTTTGTCCGTTAAGTTTAGAATTTTTGTAGTAAGATATTTTGGCTACCCTAGAGTATGTTCTCTGGTTTTCTGAAAACTTCTAGAAAAGTTCCTCCTAAAAGGGAATGAGACTCTGGGGAAGATGAAAGAAGGGTTCTTGAGTGTGAGACCAATCTGGATGCTACCTCAAATAAAATAAAATAAAATAAGTTTTCTCTAAATTTGAACCTCTGATTTTTTTTCTTATTTCTGGGGTTTGATGAAATGGCAAACACTTCTTGGACCTAGGACAGCTATATTGATTCCATAGAAAAGAATAGGACTCATACTTTAAAATAAAAACAATGGTGTGTGTTGAGGGTGAGGCCTTAGGGATATCTAACTGACAGCTCCAACTGAAGGAGCGAGAGCAGAGGAAAAGAATATGGGGCCTGAAGAGAGCCCCTGGTTTAGTTTCTCTAGCCATCTGTAGAACATGTGGCCCTTGGCCAGCGTGGAAAAAGTCTGTTTGGCCAGCAAGTGGGGAATAGTGCTGAGATGCCATGGCTCTACCCTAAACGCTAGATAGAAAGGTGAAAGCAGGGGTCACATGAGCTGAGCTTGCTTCTTGGCTGGTGTTTTAGCAAAGTCTGGGGGTGCAGAGGTGAACAGAGGCTTTCCTGTCTCAGATGCTGGGATGAGACAGGCATGGGTGGTTGCCAGGTATTAGGAACACATGAAGGACGCCTTCCTCCTGGGATGAGGAGGAAGGGAGGAATCCCTGCGCCGTGTGGACATAGCAGAGACCCAGAGGTACGCCTGAGCCTGAGGGCATTAACCACAGCTGGGAAGAGGGCAGACACAGGCCACTTGTGCCAACTACAGGGCTGGGCCTCCTCCTTGGGCTGTGGAGAGCTTCACAGTGATTCTCATCAGAAGGAAAGAAGGCTCTTTTCGGAGAAGTGGTTCTGGAATTCAACACACTTTCAGATCTGCCATGGAATGGTGTTCTGAGAGGTTGGCATGGGGAAAGGGGCATTTCTTCTACCCGAAAACTTCTCCTGGGTCCCCTGGGATTTATGTCAAAGCTTAAGGAAGGATGAACCATGTTCCCCTTGGTGATTCAAAAGTAAGTTTCAGAAATGTCTCCTAGGTCTGTATGTATATGTGTGCATGTGTGTGCCCCATCCTTATCAAAATTTTCCCTTGCCAGCTTTAGCACAATGGTAACCTTGAATCACAGTAAATGCTTAAGAGGGAAGATGGTTGCTGCAGTCTCTAGAATCTTATAAGTCTTACAATGAGCTGGGAACATATAGCTCAGCTCAGAAGTAAAGCCATTGTTTAGCTTAAGTAAGGCCTTGGGTTTGATCCCAAACACTTTGGATAAAATAAATACTGCAAAGAAAATAAGACAGAATGGAGACCAATCTGCTTCACACATGATAACACATGTTGTTCACACATGATAACACATGTTGTTGTCTGTACCTCAGAGTAAAAGCCACTGTTTACTGTGACTTAGATGGACTGGTGCCCTGAAACTATCATAGGAACATTTGTGTAAGAACAAGACAGCTGGGCATGGTGGTGCACACCTCTAATCCCAGCACTCAGAAAGCAGAGGTAGACATATCGCAGTGAATTTGAGGCTAGCCTGGTCTACATAGTGATTTCCAAGCCAACCACAGCTATATAGTAAGACTTTGTCTCAAAAAGGAAAGAAAAGAAAAGAAAGAAAAAAGTCAAAAACAAGATATTTATGCATTTCCAGGAACATCCTAGATTTAACTTAGAACATGTTCTTAATGAAGAACATTTTGGAAGCCAACTCTCATCCTACTTTTCCTAAGTAAAAAAAAAATAATAATAATCATCCTAGGATTTGAGCTATATGACTTTTATTTAAAGAGTTAAGGGAAAAAATGAATTTTAAGAGACAAATTAAGGCAATGATTTCTTTTAATTCCTTGGATAGGATGCCATTGAAATCTCAAGTTCTACGAATAGACTTGAACAAAAAGATTTCCGGTATCAAGCTTACCTCTGGTTAGCATGTCTTGGAAGCTAGCTGCTGGGCTTAGCGGAGGGGAAGGAAAGCCCTGGGAGCAGGCACCTCGGCGGCCATCTTAGTCCTTGTCGTCACTAGCTTTATGTAACTGAGAGGAAATATTTTGAACTTTCCAGCTGTCTCTTTGGGGAATGGCAGGAGGAACAGTAAGTCGGCTACTCTTATGCCAAATGAGGCTTTAATGAGTCAACAGTTGTGGCTTGCGAGAAATGTACACCAAGGCTTGATGAGGCAGAATAATGGGGACGCTCCTAAAAGGATTCTTCAAGCACTGTGACTTTTGTAAAATTGTTTTTTATTTTGCACAGTGTCCTAGCTTGCTTCTCTGATGCCATGGTAAAACGCTGACCAAAAGTGGCATGGGGAGGAAGGGGTTTATTTGACTTCCAGGTTAGAGTTCGTCATCCAGGGAAGTCAAGGCAGGAAGCTGGAGGCAGGAAACGAAACAGATAACATGGAAGAACTTTGATTACTGGCTTATCCCCATGGCTTACTCACCCTGCTCTCTTACCAAACCCAAGACCACCTTCCTGGGGTAGCACCGCCCACAGTGGGCTTGGCCATCCCTCATCATCGTTATCAGGAAAATGGCTGACAGGTCAGGGTGATTGCGGCAATTTCTCCACTGAAGTTCCCTTTTCCTCAAATGGCTCTAGTCAGGGTCAAGTTGGCAAAACCTAACCAGTACACATGGGAATGTCATCCATGAAGGTGTGGGGTGTGTTTCTTCACCTTTTAAAATAATTTTCCACTTTTATTATGCTAAGGCCTGTGGGCTAAACTAATGAAGCTTTCTGATTGATATTCTCTCTACGGCAAGCAGTTTCTTTTTTATAGTTGTGTTTGCTTGTTTAGGACATATTTGTACAAGTATGAAATAAAATCTAAAAGATATAAGAATTCTCTCATGCGACCTCCCCCCAGGTCCTCGCCCATATGCAGCATGTGGCCTGTCAACCAACACAGTGGTCAATGCAGCATGGCCGCAGAGTGTCTGAGGAACAAGCCTCTTAATGGGCATTTTTTCCTTCATGCTGGCTCTAAACCAGGACTTGAGCACAGTACCCTAAAAAGTATTCTACCGCTGAGCCACACCCTCAACTCCCAACACACTTCTACCTCAAAGGAGAACCTCTTATAAAATGTAGATACAAATTGCAATTAATTTTGTTAGTATAAAAATTGTCTAGCCCGAATTACCAAGTAAGTGTTTGTCAATAAAATTTGACACTGAGGTGAACTGTATAGATACGTTCTGGGGGCTGAGGCGAAATGCCAGAGTGCTTAGAAGAATATAGAGTGATTTTATCAGCTACACGTTCACCATTGCTATTTCACATAATATCAGTGGCAGC
>PVIU01013401.1:0-56970 GCA_004026605.1 Ondatra zibethicus | reverse complement strand
TATTATCTTTTTGAGAACCGAGTCTTTTTGAATGCACTCCTTCCTAGGCCAGGAGGGATGGGGGTGGGCCTTGGACTTCCAACAGGGCAGGGCACCATGCCCTCTTTCAAGGAAGAAGGGGGAGGGAGGAGGGGTGGGGGGGGTAGTGGGAGACGACCGGGAGAAGGGGAAGAAAGGAAAAAAAAATTTTATTTCTTTAATTATGTTCTTGAATGGAAAAAATAAAACAAAACAATGTATGGAAAAAAAATGAGAGAGCTTGTCTCTAGCAAGCAGAGACCACCTGAGAAAGTGCTGAAAGACTCTGGGGCACCTCAGCATTACTGCCCCCCACCCTGGGAACCAGGAACCTGATAATCACCCACACGTGTACTGGAACGTTGGGTACTTTCCATCCCATTGCCGGTTTTCTCAGAACAGGCCCAGTTCCTGGAACTGGGGCCAAACGACCTGCAGATGTTCCTCTTTTACTCCATTGTCGTACCTTTTCCATTGTCGTACCTTTCCCATTGCTGTTCCTCACAATTCACAGTTTTGATTTATAAGGCCATAGGCAGTCAGCCCTAAAGCCTTAGCTTCCTCAGAAACTTTATTCATCATAGCCAAAGGCCAAACAAACTGCAGGTGTTCCTCTTTTACTCACCTGATCCAGTAACCGCCTGTCCCACCATGGCCCAGACCAATTATAGGTAGCTGACCCTTAAGGCAAGCCAAACACAGGAGTTGACAAACAACTTCTGGGCTTCCCCCCTTCTGTTTCTCCAGGGTTTTGGTTTGTTTGTTTGTTTTGTTTTGTTTTTTATTTTTCCATTCAAACATTTACACTTCCTCCCCTTCTCCCATTTCCCTCCCGCTCTCCCACTAACCCTCCTCCCTGCCCCCCCATCCTTAGGAAAGGGCAGGGTATCCTGCCCTGTGGGAATTCAAAGGTCCCACCCCTCCATCCCGGCCTAGGAAGGTGTGCATCCAAATAGACTAGGAGCCCAAAAAGCCAATACATGCAGAAGAGACAGGTTCCAGTGCCATTATCAACAGCTTCTCAGTCTGCCCCCATTGGTAGCCAAATTCAGAGAGCACAGTTTGATCACATGCTTGTTAAGTCCTGGTCCAGCTGGATTTTGTGAGCTCCCATTAGATCAGGCACACTGTCTCAGTAGGTGGGCCAACCCCTTGCGGTCCTGAATTCCTTGCTCATCTTCTCCCTCCTTCTGCTCTTCAGGTGAACCTTGAGAGCTCAGTCCATTGCTCTGATGTGAATGTGGGTCTCTGGCTCCATCTCCACCCATTGGACAAAATTTCTATGGTGATATTCAAGATATGATATTCATCAGTGTGACTATGGGACAAGGCTAGTTCAGGCACCCTCTCCTCTGCTGCCCAAGGACCTAGCTGGGGACATCCCTGAGGACATCTGGGATCTCCTCTAGAGCCAAGTCTCTTGCCACCCATAAAATGGCTCCCTTAATGTAGATATGTAACATGACGGCCTGCTAGTTGGGGTTTCTGGCCTCCCACCAGGTCCCACAGCCAGCAAGTCCCAAAGAAATTCACACAGAGGTCTTCAGAAGATTATAAACTGATTGGCTCATTAGCTCAGGCTTCTTATTAGCTCTTGTAACTTATATAGCCCATGATTCTTATCTATGTTAGCCATATGGCTCAGTACCCTTCTCAGCAGGACAGGTAACATCCTGCTTCTTCGGTGGTCTGCACAGGAATCTCAAGAGAGCTTCCTGCTTCCCAGAATTCTCCTATTCTCCTTGCTCCACCTCTACTTCTTGTCTGGTTGTCCCACCTATACATCCTGGCTAATGGCCAATCAGCATTTATTTAAATTATGATTGACAGAATACAGACAATTCTCCTGCACCACTTCCCCCCCCCTTTTTTTTAAACAAAGGAAAATATCCATAGTCCATTTTTTTGGGGAATGTGGGTGGAGTATTCCAGGCTATTTCTAGCTGGTTGGGGGCGCTGATAATCTTATCTGGACCTAAAGAAAATTTAGAATTATGATCAAGTCCTGACTGGAGTATTCTGTGAGGCTCGATCATCTCAGGCTGCAGTCTTGAATCTGTTCTGGATGTAGAACTCAGACATCTGGGCCATCTGTTCCTACCGGAGATTTCTCAGGAGTTCTTCCTTGATCAAATCTGAGTTTTCTTAACTCAGAATGAATCTACAGCCTTTCATTTCCTGTGGAAACAAAAGCAAAATCTCTTCTCCAAAGTAACATACCCTTTGACTTCAATTTTGAAGTCAAGGTATTTTCAAAATACCTATCTTGGATTAGTTCAGCAGCATTTATAAGCAAATATCTTTTAGCAGCTGTTTCTCCTTCCTTAGCATTCAAACAATTCAAAGAGAGCATAATAGCATACACTATCAAGATTCTCTGTGTATTTCCCATCTTTATGTGGCTTTATTTTAACCTTTATTTATTTTTATTTTTACTTTTAACTTTTTGAGACAGGTTCTCTGTGTATCTTTGTCCTGGAACTCACTCTGTAGACCAGGCTATCCTTGAACTCAGAGAGATCTGCCTGTCTCTGCCTCCCCAGTACTGGGATTAAAGGTGTGTGCTACCACACCTTGAAGTCATACAGGTCAATCTACCTCTGCCACCCAAGTGTTGTGATTAAAGGCGTGTACCACCACACCCAACTACTCTCTTTCTTTCTTTTTTAGTTAAGAACTCTAACCTTTAGCCTGCATATATTTTTAACACACTATAAACCATTTAGAGGTTTTTCTCATCTGAATCTCTCTTTACTGTATATCTCTTTTTTTTTCTGACCATGTGAGTCTTTAATTTGCTAAGCAGTATGAAGAGGATTAAAGCCGTGTCTTTGACGACTGGATCTAGCCCATTTCTTAGCTTTCTGAGATTTCAGCCTAATGGCTGAGGTACCAGCTGGAGCAATGTTTATTGCCACAACTCTATGGTGTTTCAAGGTCTTTGCCAGCAAGCAAGCTGAAACAGCAAACAAACAAATTCAAATGCTCTGTAGTCGGAGTAAGATCGCCTGCCTGAAAGAGTCAGAGTTCGCCCTGGCAGGACGGCCCAGAAAGCCGGCATTTTAAAACGGTGCAGCTTTTTTTCTGCTATGGCTGAAAACTGAAAAGCATGCGGTCAGCTTTTCATCAACATCATCTAACTGTTCATGGCAGGACCTCTTAAAAGAGCTGCAAGGCTTTACAGCTAAAGCTGAGTCAGGAAGCCTCTCTTAGATGAGAGCACTTGCCTCTAGCAAGCAGAGCAGACCTGAGAAATTGCTGCTACCAGGAAAACATGCTTTACTCTATTCTTTCCCAAGTTTTCTCAGTCTTTCTGTGGATTCAGTTATCAATGTGGGCGCCATTCTGTAACATGAGGGGCCTGACTTGTTGGGGTTTCTGTCCTGCCCAGTTCCCCAGCCATTTAGCCCCAAAGAAAATCACGCAGAGAGTCTACATTAGCGCAGACCACCGAAGAAGCAGGATGTGACCTGCCCTGCTGAGAAAGGTACTGAGCCATATGGCTAACATAGATAAGAATAATGGGCTATATAAGTTACAAGAGCTAATAAGAAGCCTGAGCTAATGAGCCAATCAGTTTATAATCGTCTGGAGACTTGTTGGTTTCTGTCCTCCCACCAGGTACCACAGTCATTAGGTCCCAAAGAAAATCACACAGATTGTCTATATTAGGTTATATATATATATAGTCTGATTGGCCCATTAGCTCAGGCTTCATATTAGCTCTTACAACTTATATATCCCATTATTCTTATCTATGTTAGCCACATGACTCAGTACCTTGTTCAGCAGGGCAGGTCACATCCTGCTTCTTTGGTGGTCTGGGCAGAAGTCTCGGGAAGAGCTTCCTTCTTCCCATAATTCTCCTGTTCTCCTCGCCCCACCTCTACTTCCTGTCTGGTTGAACTGCCTATACTTCCTTCCAGGCCAATTAGCGTTTATTTAAAACATGATTGACAGAATACAGACAATTCTCCAACAACACTCTCTGCTTCCCCCAACTCCACCCCTACCCCCACCCCCATACTCCCAACTTTTGCCCGGTTATCTTGTTTATTTCCAGTTTCCAGGAGGATCTATATATGTTTTTCTTTGGGTTCACCTTGCTATTTGCCTTCTCTAGGCTTGTGAATATAGGCTTAGTGTCCTTTGTTTATGGCTAGGGTCCACTAATGAGTGAGTACATACCAGATTCACCTTTATGGGTCTGGGTTATCTCACTAAGGATAGTGTTTTCTACTTCCATCCATTTGCATGCAAAATTCAAGATGTCATTGTTTTTTACAGCTGAGTAGTACTCTAATGTGTATATATTCCATACTTTCTTTATCCATTCTTCCATTGAGGGGCATCTAGGTTGTTTCCAGGTTCTGGCTATTACAAATAATGCTACTATGAAAATAGTTGAACAAATGCTTTTGTAGTATGATTGGGCATCTCTTGGGTATATTCCCAAGAGTGGTATTTTTGGATCCTGTGAGGTAGGTTGATTCCCAATTTCCTGAGAAACTGCCACACTGATTTCCAAAGTGGTTGCACAAGTTTGCATTCCCACCATCAAAGGATGAGTGTTCCCCTTACTCCACATCCTCTCCAGCATAGGCTATCATTGGTGTTTTTGATTTTAGCCATTCTGACAGGTGTAAGATGGTATCTCAATGTTGCTTTGATTTGCATTTCCCTGATAGCTAAGGAAGTTGAACATGACCTTAAGTATCTTTTGGCCATTCGAACTTCTTCTGTTAAGAATTCTCTGTTCAGATCATTACCCCATTTTTTAATTGGGTTATTTAGAATATTAATGTCTAGTTTCTTGAGTTCTTTATATATTTTGGAGATCAGACCTTTGTCTGATGTGGGGTTGGTGAAGATCTTCTCCCATTCAGTAGGATGCCTTTTTGTCTTAATGACTGTGTCCTTTGCTTTACAGAAGCTCCTCAGCTTCAGGAGGTCCCATTTATTCACTGTTGCTCTTATTGTTTGTGCCACTGGGGTTATACATAGGAAGTGGTCTCCTGTGCCCAGGTATTGCAGGCTACTTCCCACTTTCTCTTCTATCAGGTTTAGTGTGGTTGGATTTATATTGGACTTGAGTTTTGTGCATGGTGATAGATAAGGATCTATTTTCATTCTCCTACAGGTTGACATTCAGTTATGCCAGCACAGTTTGTTAAAGCTGCTTTCTTTCTTCCATTGTATAATTTTAGCTTCTTTGTCAAATATGAGGTGTTCATATGTTTGTGGATTAATATCTGGGTCTACAATTTGATTCCATTGGTCAATGTCTCTGTTTTTATGCCAATACCAAGCTGTTTTCATTACTGTAGCTCTGTAATAGAGTTTGAAGTCAGGGATGATAATGCCTCCGGAAGTTCCTTTATTGTATAGGATTGTTTTGGCTATCCTGGGCTTTTTATTTTTCCATATAAAGTTAGTTTTTGTTCTCTCAAGATCTATGAAGAATTTTGTTGGGATTTTGATGTGGATTGCATTGAATCTGTAGGTTGGTAGAATTGCCATTTTTACTATATTGATCCTACCAATCCAGGAGCATGGGAGATCCTTCCATTTTCTGGTATCCTCTTCATAGGGCCTTAAAGTTCTTGTCAAATAGATCTTTCACTTCCTTGGTTAGTGTTACCCCAAGATACTTTATGCTATTTGTGGCTATCATGAAAGGTGATGTTTCTCTGATTTCCCTCTCTGTTTCTTTATCCTTTTTGTATAGGAGAACTACTGATTTTTTTTAGTTGATTTTGTATCCTGCCACATCACTGAAGGTTTTATCAGCTGTAGGAGTTCTTTGGTAGAATTTTTGGAGTCACTTATGTACACTATCATATCATCTCCCAAGGTCCAGTTCAAGAGCAGAAGGAGGGAGAAGATGAGCAAGGAAGTCAGGACCACGAGGGGTTGGTCCACCCACTGAGACAGTGTGCCTGATCTAATAGGAGTTCACCAAATCCAGCTGGACCAGGACTGAACGAGCATGTGATCAAACCAGACTCTATAAATGTGGCTGCCAATGTGGATGGACTGAGAAGCCATCGATAATGGCACTGGGGCCTGTCTCTTCTGCAAGTATTGGCTTTTTGGGACCCCAGTTTGCTTGGAGGCACACCTTCCTAGGCCTGGATGGAGGGGGGAGGGCCTTTTCTTCCCACAGGGTAGGGTACCCTGCCCTCTCTTAAGGATGGAAGGGGAGGGAGGAGGGTTAATGGGGGAGCGGGAGCAGAATGGGAGAAGGGGAGGAAGTGTCAATTTTTGAATAGAAAAATAAAAATTAAGGGAAATAAAAAAAGAGATCAAGGCCAGCCTTGGCTACATAGCGACAGTCCTCAAAATGCCAAAGAAAATTTATATGTAGTCATAATAACATTGTTGCTGCTAAGAAATATAACCGTCTAATATGGTTTTGAGCTCTTCTAATTAACCCCAAAATATCTTCCCAAGGTTCAGTGATGAGCTTTCTGAGTAATGGATAAAAGGTATAGAATGATTTAATCTGAGACAAAGGTGCTGAAGATAATTTAATATTCAGCAGGCAATGTTGAGAAAGCCTGCTTGTTTTCTGATTTAAAATGCCTTCTTTCAAAAAAAAAAGTGTATGCCATTGCATTTTGGGCACAGACGTTCAGAATTGAGAAATTATCTTAGTAGATATGTCCTTTGATGAATATGAAATGTTCTTAATGCTTTTTATCAATTTTGGTTGGAAGTCTATTTTGCTAGATATTAGTATAGCGACACGAGTTTGCTTCTTAGGTCCATTTGACTGGAAAATTACTTTCTAACCTTTTACTCTAAGGTAATGCCTATTTTCATGTTGAGGTTTATATCTTAGAAGCAGCAGAATGATGGGTCCTGTTTTTATGTACATGTTCTTAGCTTGTTTATTTTTATTGGTGAATTGAGTATGCTGATATTGAGGGATGTTAATGGCCAATGATTGCTCATCTCTGTTGTTTGTTGTTTTGGTGTGTGTGTGTGTGTGTGTGTGTGTGTGTGTGTGTGTTTGTGTGTGTGTGTGTGTGTGTGTGTGTATGCATGGATGTTTCCCTTCTTTGGGTTTTGCTGCTGTGAGCTTATCAATTGCCTGTGTTTTTGTTGGTGTAGCTAACTTCCTAGGATTGGAGCTTTCCTTCTAATATCTTTTGTGTGACTGGATTTGTGGATAGACATTATTTAAATTTGACTTTGTCATGAAATATCTTGTTTTTTACATCTATGCTGATTGAAAGTTATGGTAGGAATAGTAGGCTGGACTGGCATATTTGTCCTTTGAGAGTGTGCAAGATATCAGTCCAGGCCCTTCTGAATTCTGTGGTCTCAGCTGAGAAGACAGGTGTGATTCTAATAATTCAACAATTATATATAACTTGGCATTTTTTCTTTGAAGCTTTGAATATTCTTTCTTTGTTCTGAATGTTCATGGTTTTGATTATTATGTGGTGAGGGGATTTTTCTTTTGGATCCAATCTATTTGGTGTTCTGTAAGTTTCTTGTACCTTTATAGGCATGACCTTCTTTAGATTGGAAAAATATCCTTCTGTGACTTTGTGAAATATATGCTCTGGGTTTTTTAGCTGGGATTCTTCTCCTACTTTTATTCCTAATTGTTCTTTTGTTTGGTGTATACAAAGAGTCCCAGATTTCCTGAATGTTTTGTGTTGTGAACCTTTAGATTTAACATTTTCTTTGACTGATGAATCTATTTCCTCTAGTGTGTCTTGAATGATTCTACTTTTCATCTCTAGTATTCTTTGATGCTCACTTCTGAAGATCCCATTCCCTTAGCTTGCTTTTCATTTTGAGTATTTCCTCTATTTATGTTTTCTTCATTGCTTCTATTTCCATTTTCCAGTCTTGAACATTTTCTTCACTTGTTTGTCTGGTGGTTTGTTTGAATTTCTTTTAGGGATTTACCGATTTGTTCCAATTTTCTGTTTGTCTTTTCCTGAATTTTTAAAGGAATTTTTATACCCTCATTAAGGACTTCTATCATCTTTATAATTCAATTTTAAGGTCATCTTCCTGAGCCCCAGCTGTGTTGGATTGTTCAGGTGTTGCAATTGTAGCATAGCTGGGCTCTGGTAATGCCATTTTACCCTTTCTGGTATTGATTGTATTCTTACACTGTTGATTAGGCAGCTGTATTTGTGATGATTATTGGTCCATGTGTTAATTGTTGAGTTTGTCTTTGTTGGATAGGTGTTTCTTGCTTGGTTTCTCTTTCTTCTCTGGTATTTCTGGCCTAAATGACCAATGGTTCTGCTAACTAGAGTGTATCCAGATACAGTAGGGAATCCCTTCTGGAGTTTTAAGGCTAGGGGTTCCTAGATTTAGCCTAGCCTCTGAGGGTGCTATAACCATCATGGCCTCCAGTATAGATGCTGTCACAGGAGATTCTTGTTGACAAATGTGTTCAGATAAACCCAAAATCTGACTCTGAAGTTGTAAGCCTAGAGTCTCTAAATCTTCCCTAGCATAGGTAAAACAGAAGTCTTCTTCCAACATTGTGTATCAGAGTGTGGAACCTGTGCGCATGTGAGAGCACATGTGATTGTAGTCTGGGGATTTGTGGGTGGTGACCAATGGATATTGATATACCTGTGGTCTTAGGTCCAGCCTGACCTCTAATAAAACTTAAGACTTCTTCCAAAGTAGTAGGCTGTACTAGGTTGTCGTTGAATTCATAGCGAGCCGTCTACTTCTGTCTCCAGAGTGATGGGAATAAAGGCATGCACTAGCTCCGCTGGGTGATGTGCCAGAGAGGGCCTGGATGTGGAGCCCAGTGGTGGGGGTGCAGTCTCAGATTGTTGGACTGGCTTAAAGGGGCTCAGCAGTCAGTGGGTGATGTCTTCTCTGACGTTTAAATGTACTCTAGCCTCCAGATAAAGCTACTGGGGTTATGTGCCCTACTGTGGAGACAAAGAATGGAATACAGTCTGGGATTGCTGGGCTGTCTTTAAGGAGTGTTAGCAGGCAGGAGGTGGTATCTAACCTGGGGTCCCTACACCAAGCCAATCCTATGGTAAAGCAAAAGTCTTCTGAAATTGCAGACCAGTATATGAACTCTCTGTCTCTCTCTGTCTCTGTCTCTCTCTGTCTCTCTGTCTCTCTCTCTCTCTCTGTGTGTGTGTGTGTGTGTGTGTGAGTGTTTGCAGAGAATGGGATTATTGTGCAGGTTTAAAGATATTTTGAGTAAAGTGGAAATTACCTAAGGTTCCAAGGACCAGCATGGCCTACAGTAAGTTTGCCAAGGCTGTGGACCCTAGTGTGGTGCTGAGGTGAGGTGGTTCAGTCTGAGGAGGCTGGGTAGGGATAAAGGTGTTTAGTGAACAGTAGGCAGTGTCTTCTCTGTGATCCATAGAACAATTCTGGTTTCCAGTATAAGTTGCCAGGGCTGTGGGGCCTAGTGTGGTGCCCATGAAAGAGATATCTCAATATTCTTCCCTTGAAGGTCTGATAGACCAAGGCACTGGGAACTTAACAGCCAATGGCTTTTCTAGCCCAAACATCATCAATCTTGCCACAATCCACCCCAATTCAACAGGGTCAAGTATATTCCAGAAATACCCCACAATTCTGGTAATGGGTAGTCTTATTTTGGCATATTATTGCTGTGATAAACCACCTTGACAAGGCAAACATTGTAGGGAAAGGGATTATTTGGTTTACACTACCATATCACTGTGCATCATCAAAGGAAGTCAGGACCAGAACTCACATAGGACAGGAACATGCAGGAAAGAACTAAAGCACAAGTGATGGAGTGATCCTTATTACTGGTTTGCACACTATGGATGCTCAGTCTGCTTTCTTATAGAATCCAGAACCTCCATCCCAGGGAAAACCCCGCCAACAATAGTCTGCTCCCTTTCTCATCAATAACTAAGAAAATCCTTTACAGGCTCGCCCACAGTTAGTTGATATGGGGGCATCTTCTCAATGGGGTTCCCTTCTCTCACATGACTGTAACCTGTTTCAAATTGAAATAAAAATAACCAACACATCTGTGCTCCTGCTTGGCACCAATATGATAGTAAAATGTTATATAGCTGCACGTATACATGATTGCATATATATACACACACATATAGAGTTATTTATATTTTATAGGGTTAGAATTCAACTCAGGGTCTTGCGCATACTAAAAAAGGGCTCTAGCACTGATCTCAAGTCTTAGTCCTAATGAATAATTCTGACAAGTTTGCAAAAACAGATACACAAGACAAGACCACTATGGAAGGAAGTGTTCTTTGTGGAATATGGAGACAACAGATGAAAATACAATGTAGTCAACCCTCTTTTTCACTTAATAGTATTTAATATTTAATAGCAATAAACTGATAACATTACAGTAGGAAATATTTAAAACAATAAATACTGGATTACAACTTCCTATGGTATTATTTGAGCATAGGAGAATAAAGGCCAGACACGGTGATTGAAAGTGTTGTGAGGATATTTGTATATGAGGGAACTCTTGGCAATATTCAGGAAACTTAAATATCCAGCCTCACAATCAAGGAACACACCAACCCTACCCAGGGGCTTCTCTATATAGTGATGGAATACAGGGTTCGTAGTGAGGAGAATGTAATGACTACCCTCCTTCATACAAAAAAGAAGGAATGCACCATTAGTTTCAACTGCTTTGTTTCTGTTACTTAACCAGGAATTGGTACAGACTCCTACAGCCCAGTCCCAAGAGTTCTTCAGATCCAGTTCCCAGTAATATTTCCCTGAGATGAAGCTCTGTGATCCCCAGGAGGCCAAATAGCATCCAGCAAGATCCACAGATGTATCCTGATGGTGAGGTCTGAAACAAGCTCTTCTCATGACATTAAATAGGTTCTTCTTGAAACAGAATATGAATAGATTTTCAAAGAAAATGTGCACTGTGGAAAGAATCAACATTTTAGTTAAAATGACCACTGGCTTAGATTAGAGGTTGAATTCATCAAAGCCAAGGATTAGCATAAGAAACAGAGTGGTAGCATGATGAAATTTTATGAAACATTTTGTAGATGCTGTAGATGAGGGAGCCTCAGCCTACCTCTGACAGGTGACTTTTAATTACACTGGCAAAGGAAGATGTGTGTATTACAGTCAGGGCCACAGCAAAGGCTATCTTCTTTGGTCTACATAAAAAGTTATTCCTAAAATATGACCAGTAATTGCTTTCATATTGGGATTTGTTCTTTCCATGTAATTTTTATATTTATCCTAAAGGAAGAGCTAAATTTACTCTAGAAGTAGATCCTTATTAGTAATCATCTTCCTTTAACCTCTGGTTCCTCTGATACTCTTTCCCTTTAAGGTTGAAATTGACTTTTTTGTTGTTTGTTTTTCAAGACAGGGTTTCTCTGTAGCCTGTCCTGAAACTATCTCTTGTACACCAGACTGTCCTCGAACTCACAAAAATCCTCCTGCCTCTGCCTCCCAAGTGCTGGGATTAAAAGCTTACACATCACCACCCAGTTGAAATTGACTTTTTGATCTACAAGGGTGATCTACAAGGGTGAAACTGCCTCACATTTTATCAACTAGTTTTATATACATTGCTCATGATACGTGGCTTTACCTGTTTAGTTATTTTATGATTTTTCTTTTTCAGTTCCTTTTGAGATAGGGTATTACTATTTAAACTTGACTGGCATGGAACTCATTATGTTGACAAGACTGTCCTCAAACTCATTAGCACTCCTCTCTCTCTATGATATTGATGGGATTATTACTGTGCACCACTATATCTTGTGTATTTTTAATCTATGAATCATAATATAATATAAGAAATCAATTGCTAAAATGTATAAAGGAATATAATCAAATATCTCCACCAGTGGGTGCTCTTAATTGGAAATAGAATCAATTAATTAATCATTCCTTATGCCTCAATAAAAAACTGATACTCTCTATACAGTTAGTATCTTACAACCTGATATACTGGTATTCATTTTTGTTTCTTTGTAAGATAACCAAGGAATTAAGAAGATTACAATATGACTAAACAGGACATATTTCTCAGGTATTAAAATATTTGTGTTTGCAAAGGTTATCTCACTGTGTAATGGTACCTCTCCTATTTTCATCACTGCTCACACTCACCTTTGAAGTAGTTGAAACTTTCAGTCAGTCCAGTGATGGGGAGGGCAGAGAGTTCTGGTTTCATACCCTGGGGAATGCTCAACTGCATTGACTCACTCCTGCAAGGAGAAAAAAATATTGATTTGCCTGATGCTAAAGATATCATCACAGTGATTAGGAAAAATCTCACTCCAACTTCAGCCAAATGGCTCTTGGGTCAATTCCCTTGCCACACAAGCCTGACAACATGAGTTCAATCTCTGGAACCCATGGTGGAAGGAAAACTCTTTCTCCTGAAAGTTGTCCTCTGACCTCCACACATGTGCACTGCTACTTGTGCAGGAACATAAACACACATACACTCCTCATGAATATAACAGATAATATTTAAACATCCATAACACATCATACTCAAAGAATAGAATATTATCTCTATAAAGTATATATGCACTTTTCTAAGTCAGCTTAACAAATTTTACAGCAATTTCAGGGAATCCCAGCTTGCACCAATGGCTAAACTCACCTTCTGAATATGTCATCCAAACCCTGTAAAGGAAGCAAGATAAATTTAGAATCCTGAAGAAATGAAATACAAATTTTGTTTATAAAATTCATATAAAAGGCAGGCAAATACACTGTCAAAACTGAAATTTTATATTTAACTAGCAGAATAATGCCAACAAGCAGATTAGCACAATTCTAATTCTTGATAAAAATCAGGCTGTGAGAGTAAATTATGAGAATACCTGGGTACTGATTATACATTGATTTGAAACCCTACCTGTCTGTGATCTGAACAAAAGAGCACAGAGGGATACTTTAACTAAGGGTACTTCAAATGTATGACCTCTCCCACGCATGGTGCCTCATGCCTCTAATTTCAGATTTTTCAGGATACAGACCCGAAGATTGTTGTGAGTTGTAGGAGATCATGATGCATAGACTAGAACCCTATCTCAAAATCCCATCCTCCTAAAGATCTCTCAAAATTACAACATTCAAAAAGAAGAAATTAAGTAATAGCATTCTTTGAAATTATGCAAAATATCCAAGTAGAGGCTATAGAGTATAAGAAATGGCAACACTGAATTTTTGCTTTCAGAGAGGCAAGTTACAAAATCAAAAATTAGGCCATATTTCTTGGAGAATCTACTAACACAATTTTAAAAAATCTTGTTCTGGCAAGACTATTGCAGAATTTAGTTTCTCCAGATTATTACTGAAAAAGAACCCCTAACATAATTCAGGAAATATTAAAAACAATCTTAGTATAACAATCACCAGTGTGAGCCTAAGACAATAGAACCTTTGTCTGCATTCCTCCATGCTCACCTGGAGTAGTACCACATATGGCTCCTGGGACATCGCCATGAGTTCCTGATACATTTCTCTTAGTTGTTTGCTCTTTTGGATCATCATTGCTTCACTTTCTCTGAGTTTCTCTAAAACACAATTGCCTTCATTTTTCATGTGCTCAATGTGTTCCTCTTCCTGTTCATGTGGGACTGCATGCCATTTCCTATACTCTATCCTGATCATGTCTTCCCTCATAATCAGGTAGTCCTGAAGAAAATGGGACACTGTCAGTGATATTTATAAAATATTTCATTCTCCTCCATTTCATCATTCTAGGCTTAAATTTGACAAAGACTCCTATTGCTGTGCTACATACACAATGATGGACTTGTCAGAAATGGAAATTCCTTGGTTTCATTTATTTCTTAGGTGAAACAATCTTTCAAATTTCTTTCTTAATGAAAATGTCTACTGGATACTATTGGTCTGTAGGCTGAAGATTGGATGCCCCAATGTTACAGAACTTTGGGTGACTGTAAAGATAGCGAGATGTCTCTGTCAATTCTAGAGTTCTGGAAGTTGTTTACAATTCACTTCCTGTTAACTTAAGTAATATTATAGCCTTCTGAGATCTTTGATGGACTTGAAGAATAGATAGTTATGATTATAGTTTTCCTTAGTTATGATAAAACTAAAGTAGATAATACGTATTGTAACTGTAATTCATGCTTTATACCTATTTTATTACATGTAATTATACTATGTTAAAGTTAAAACCTTCCTTTTTATTTAGACAGAAAAGGGGAGGTATGTGGGATTCCCCTCTGTATGCTGTGAATGTATTTTGTTACCATTGGTTAATAAAGAAGCTTCTTTGGGCCTATGGCAGGGCAGATTAAAGCAAGGTGGGAGTTCCAAGCAGAGATAAAGGAGAAAGTAGCCAAACTCAAGGAGATGTCATGTAGCCACCAAAGGAGAAAGACAAGAGCCATCAGCCAGAACCTTACCAGTAAAATACAAGGTTCATGGTAATACACAAATAATAGGTATTGGTTAATTTAAGATGTAAGAGTTAATTAATAAGAAGCCTGGGCTAATAGGCTGAGCAGTGTTTTAATTAATATAGTTTCATCATGATTATTTTGGTTCTGGGTGGCTGGAAATGAACAAGCAGCCTCCATCAATACTAAGGCAATGAAGCCCTAAACATTTTCACCTATATAGAAAAACCAGGGCTGCCTGAAGAAATTGTATTGATTGATAATTTATATGTTCATGCAAATATGAAACTCTGCATGCATTGATTAGAATACATGGCGCAGTCCTAGAGTCTAAAGCAGTGCGCTGAAGTGTGAGGAACTGAGTCATTTGTTTCAGACTCTTTTTCCATACAGCTGGACCATCTTTCCACATGCAGAGCTATATTTCACACTCAGAATTAGAGGCCATCATAACATGTTTTCCTAGTATCATATCTCATGCCTTATACCTAAATCTTGAATGACGATTTGGGAAAATAAGTATCTGGAACAGATTTCCAGCATAAATCTCATACTCACTATAAAGAAAATTTTTATTCTGCTTTCTGCCTCTAGATTCTCTTGAATTTCTTGGATCTTCTCCTGTAAAGATGTCATTTGCTTTAGAAGTCTCTCCTGTAAGAAACAATGAATATCAGCTTTGGATAAACAATAATGATGGGCAGACTTTTGAACATTAAATAAAATAACTTTATCAAGAAAAGAAGGATCACAATGTTCCTTTTTTATTTTAAGTAACTTTGAATTTAGACACATAAGTAAAATATGGCATATCCCTTTGTTCAGGTAAAGTGATAAGTAATTATGAGTAATATCTGGGTAATTTACATAATATTGGGTTTCCCACAGGCTTCTCTATAACTGACTCCAATGTATTTTCTAATATAATCTCCAGTCATAGACACTTTTAAAAATATGAATACAGTATTTCACTTTCCAATGACCTAGAAATAATGTAAAATAAAACACAACTGATCTTACACCCATGGGTCACCTAAGGAATGTTTACATTTATAGTCACTCTTTCTTCACTAGCTGGTAATAAAGTGCCACCATTCAGAAAAGAGTGGATTCCTCATAATCAGGACCAGCATCTTCCTGTGTTCAGTGGAGCCTCACTTTCCAGGTTTCATGTTCTCTCAGAAGCATCACTTACCATTTGAACCTCGGCAGCTACTTCAATGGAACAGTGTCTGTGACCTCTGTGCTCATGCAAGTCAGAACAGAGTCGGCAGAGGTAGATTCTGTTCTCCATACAGAAGATCCCCTTTATCTCCTTGTGGGTCACACACTGATGCTCCTCAGAGCTCAGGTACTTCATGAGGCTGGCTTGTCTGGCAATGGACACCAGCTTCTTCAGAACAATGTTGGTTCTGAAGTCCTTCTGCTGGGATGGTTCCCTACACGTAGGACAAAGGCCCGGATAGAGACTGTCTTCCCAGGAAAGGTGGAGGCAGGCTCGACAGAAGCTGTGGCCACAGCTTATGGTGACTGGGTCTGTAAGGTAGCTCAGGCAAATGAAGCAGTTGAGTTCTTCAGCAAAGGCTTGTGAGAGGCCTGACTCCATTTTGCTGGAGGAAGAAAATCAGAATTGTTATTATTAGACCAAGAGAAGGAAAAAACTTCACAAAATTTGATTCAAGTTGTAATTCTGTTATGTCTAAAACAAAACATTCTTCAGTTTTTGGTGACCAAAAATCAAAATAAGCATAGGATTGCAGTTGCTAATTTTTTCTGTTTAACTCTTCTTCACTTGAATAGAGATTGATATGATGAGTCTCTGTGCCTTAAGATCTGCATCTTTTTCAGAGACTCCATTCAAATTAAGAACTTTGTTCAAGGTCTGAGACATGCTCTCTCAGTGCTTATGAACAAATTTACACTGGAGTGATCAAGGTACTTCAAGTACACAAGTTGGTCTTTTCTACAGACCTATTTGGCTTAACACTTCCCTCTTTGGTTGTCTATTCAAGAGAACAATCTCCAAATAACAGGATCCCTAGTAAATGTTTTGCTGTCTGATTTTATCATCTTACTCATTAACATCCTTCTGTTGCAAATGCTTAATGAGATTAAGAATTTATGTTGACTCAGAATTCAAGAAATGGTGACATGAGATTGAGGTAGCTGGTTTGATGGCCTCCAAAATCAAGAAGCAGAAAACAAAGAACTCTTTTTGATCAGTTCCTTTTACCATTTTCCTTCGGTTTAAGACCTCAGACCTTGGACTGGTGAAATGATCTCATAAGCGCTTCATGTGGGTTCCCAACTATAGTGAATCTACCCCAAATAAACCTTCAGACATGCCAACAGGTTTCCACGTCTATACAAAAGACCATCTAGTTAAGTACTAAGAGAGTCGCTGTGGAAACTTGTCTGCTTACCAACATTACAGTTTCTAGTTTGAGTATGGAATAAATCTTACAGACATAAATGAGACTCTCAAGACTATTTGAGACTTGGCTCTCTAATCAACAGGGGCCCATTCCCTTTCTCTTTGAATATCAAACATATCAAGAATCTTGTTTTGATTGAGGAAAATATCCTCCAAATAAGTTAAGCTTCCAGGGCTGAAGCAAATGGATTCAATGAGTTTAGCTGGTGGTATTGTGTATGTTGAAAACCAGTAGTAATATCCACTCTCAATCTTAGTTTATAAAAAAGACTGTGATTACAATGTTGGCTTTCTTAACATATCTGATGGTCCTCTTTTGGTATTTTTTTGCTGTACATTAGATGCATCATTTCAAAATACTTTATAAGCGCACAGAAATAATGAATATTGAAAATGGAATTCATAAAATTGTGACAGATTTTAACCAGGCACTAGTTTCATGGATAGAATGGTCTGGTTAATTTTCAGAATTTTTTTCTTTGGTTTTTGAGACAGGCTATCTTTGTTTAGATTGGGAGCCCATCCTGGCATCACTCTATGGAACATTTGATCTTGAACTCACAGAGATCTGCCTGTCTGTTTCCCAAGTCCTGGGATGAAAGTTATGGACCACCACTGCTGATCTATTGGGTGCCAGATAAAGCTGCAAAACAATCCCACACCAGTTTGGATTAAAAGGAGTTATTTATTGAAGGGGAAAAAACTTACAGACCACCGTCCTACACCACAGTTCTCTCACTGCAAACAGGAAACAGAGTCTAACAGTCTGAATGGGAGCCAGGAGCAAGAGAGAACGAGCAGAGGGCTGCCGCGGCTTTTTAAAATGAAAAAGACCACGCCCCAATCTAGATTTCAGTAATTTAAAGACATGTTTACATCAAATCTTATATATCAATCAATAATAGAAATAGCCACTTCTTCCAAGATCATAAGGCATGATCGAGGATTATTTCACACTGTAATTTTCCTACGTTTTACAAGAGAGAAATACCAAAATAAATTACTTGACTACATCTTGAGTCTATGTTTTTATACATAATATCTATATAAAATATCTGTAAAGACTAGTAATTGGCAATGCAGTCAAAGCATTTAATTTTTATATATTACATGGGTATACTTAATTTACAGGTATCAGCACCTCTTGCATTTATGAATTACACACAAACATGCTCTAGAAATACATTTAGAATTTAGACAACAATCTAAATTGAAAAGAAGCATGTAAGTACCTTAAACAATTTACATCAGATCAAAAGAGTGTATATGGATGAATCTAAAATTACCAATCACTCTAGGTCACGTTATATTTATAAAGAAAGATGACCACAAGAAACACAATCTTTTTTGGTAAGTTGAAAACAGTCATTTCTAAGCAGAAACCTCACTTCAGTAAAGAATTATGAATAGGAAATAACAACAATTTTTCTCCTGTAAACTGTGCACTCACCCATAGAATTGTCTCAGGTCTCAGCAGTGTTTAGTGGGGACACCACAACATCACCTCAGCTCTGGTGTTCAATCCTCAATGGGTGCAGGTGACTGATCCAGCAGTCAAGGAACCAGAATGTATAGAAACACACTCTGTCTGCTCTGGTAGAGAATAGACCTGGCTGGGCCATGGAGTGGCCTTATATAGTCTCTAAAGACCACACCCACTTCCTTCCATGGTTGCCTTCACTAATACATCAAA
This sequence comes from Ondatra zibethicus, assembly GCA_004026605.1. Taxonomy (NCBI): domain Eukaryota; kingdom Metazoa; phylum Chordata; class Mammalia; order Rodentia; family Cricetidae; genus Ondatra; species Ondatra zibethicus. The sequence continues at coordinate 38,435 of PVIU01013401.1, read as the reverse complement.
TATGTGACCTTCTGTAAGTAGCCATATTCTCACTGAATGGAAGATGGAATTAACTGTGGCCAGTCCCCACAAGCAAATCTCCATATCAAGATTTCCTGAGTGACTGCTTAGCAGGGTGTGACAGCTCACACCTTTAATCCTAGAGTTCTAGGGAATGGGCTGCTGAAGCAGGAAAAGTTTTAGTTTAAGACCTGCCTAGGATATGAACTGAGATCTTGCCAAAATAGTTAGTGACTTTCCTACAATGTTTTACAATATCTAAATACTTTGTGGTGCACTTATATTCTGCTCTTGATAATGGAACAAATGATGATGCCAACAATCTGTGATTTTCCTAAATATCAACATTAAAAAATTCTTAATAGAAAAGTAAAAAATTAATTTTAAAGGGGCTCAGAGATGGCTCAGTGGTTAAAAGCACTGAGTGCTCTACCAGAGGTCCTGAGTCCAATTTCCAGTTACCACATGGTGACTACAACCATCTATACTTAGATCTGATGTCTTCTGGAGTGCAAGCATGCCGTGGGACAATGGTTTTACCTTGTAAAAATTTGTTTATTGTACTTGTTTAATAAAATGCTGATTGGCCAGTAGTCAGCCAGGAAGTATAGGCAGGGCAACCAGGCAGGCAGTAGAGGCAGGGCAATGAGAACAGGAGAATTCTTGGAAGAGGAAAGATGCAGTCTGCAGTCTTCACACAGATACAGAGAAGGCAAGATGAGAATAACCTCTGTGTAGACCTCTGTGTGTTTCCTTTAGGAGTGAATGGATGCAGGACCAGGCAGGACAAAAAACTCGGTCAACAAATGGTGCCCAATGTGAGGCAATTGCATCCACAGAAAACCTGAGAGAGCTTGGGATGTAATGCTAGACACAAAATAATGGGGTTAAGCATGGCTTCTTGGTAGCAGCAGTTTCTTGGGTTTGCTCTTTGCTAGAAGCAAGTGAATCTCATTTAAGAGAGGCTTCCTGACACAGCTTTAGCTGCGAAACTTTGCAGCCCTTGTAAGAGGCCCTGCCACCAAACAGTTAAATGGTGATTATGAATTGCCAACAGCATGTTTCTTGGTGGTGTCAGGGACCTTGTAACTCCACAGAGTTGTGACAATAAACATGGCTCCAGCCAGTACCTCCACCATGAAGCTAGGCTCTCAGAAACGTAAGGATGGGATGGATCCAGCCGTCAAAGCTACAGTTTTAATCTTGGCCATATCATTTAGAAAATTTAAGATTCATGTGGTCAGAAAAAGAGAGATATACAGTAAAAATAAATTCAAAGATGAAGAAAACCTCTAAACAGTTTACAGTGTGTTTAAAAATATGTGTAGGCTTGGGAGAGAAAAGATAAAGGATAAATTTCTTAAAATAAAAAAGGAAGAGAGTAGTTAGGTGTGGTGGCACACACCTTTAATCCCAACACTTGGCAGGAAGAGGCAGGCTGATCTCTGCGAGTTCAAATTCTGGTGGCACACACCTTTAATCCCAGCACTTGTAAGGCAGAGGCAGACAGACCTCTGTGAGTTCCAGTTGTGGTGGCAAATACCATTAATCCCAACACTTTGAAGGCAAGCAGATCTCTGTGAGTTCGAGGTGTGGTGGCACACACCTTTAATCCCAGCCTCGGGAGGCAGAGGTAGGCAGATCTCTGTGAGTCAAGGACATCCTGGTCTACAGAGTGAGTTCCAGGACAGCCAAAGATACACAGAGAAACCCTGTCTCAAAAAGCCAAAAATTAAAAATAAAGGGAATAGATTTTAAACTAAAGCCATGTAAAGATGGAAAACACACAGACAGTCTGGATACTGTATGTTATTATGTTCTCTTGGAATTGTTTGAATGCCAAAGAAGGAGCAACAGCTGCTAAAAGACATTTGATTATAAATGTTGCTGAATTAATACAACATACATATTTTGAAAATGCTTTGACTTCAAAATTTATGTCAAAAGATATGTTACTTTGGAGAGGAGATTTTGGTTTTGTTTCCACGTGAAATAAGAGGACATGGATTCATTCTGGGCTAAGAAAACTCAGGTTTCATCAAGGAAGACCCCCTGAGAAATCTCCATAGAAGCAGATGGCTCAGATGATCCAACATCTCAGAGGACCTCTGTTGGAGTTTCCTCTGAGTTCTACATCCAGAACAGTTCCAAGACTGCAAGCTGAGAAAATCAAGCCTCACGGAATTTCTCAGTCAGGACTTGACCGTAATTCCAAATTATCTTTAGGTCCTGTAAGATTATCAACACCCCCAATCATCAGGAAGTATCCTGGAAAACTAAGCCTGCATTCCCAAAAAATGGTTTATGGATGTTTTTCTTTGTTTAAAGTGTTATTACAAGTTGTATGGATAATGGTCAGGAAGAAAGCTAAACAAGCAAGATTCTATTCAGAGACTCACACATCTATGAAGGGCATGAATAAGTGCCCTAAAAATATTTTTTAAATTTAGAGAACAATCAAAATTGAAAAGTGAAATGTAAATACCTTGAGCATTGTACTTTAGGGCAACAAAAAAGTGTGTCTACATAAAACTAAAATTATCTATCACTGTAACTCACAATATATTGACAAATAAAGATGACCAGATGGGAACAGAATCTTTTTGGTAGTGACAAACAGTCATTTCTAAGCAGAAAACACAGTTTGGTAATATATTAAGCATAGGAAATATGAAGGAATTTCCTCTGTAAACTGTGTACTCACCCAAGGAATTGTCTCTGGCCTCAGTTGTGTTGAATGAGAACACCACAATATTTCCTCAGCTCTGGGATCTGATCCTCAATGTGTGCAGGTGATCGAGCAGTCGAAGAGCCAGAATGTATGGAAACACACTCTATCTGCTCTGGTGAAGAATGCACCTAGCTGAGCTCTGGAGTGTCCTTATATACTCTCTAAAGACCATGCCCACTTCCTCCCATGGTTGCTTTTATTAATTCCATTATGTGACCGTTTGTCGTTAGCAGTATTCTAACTGGTTGGAAGATTGAATTAACTCTGAGGCCAACCTCCACAAGCAAATCTCCACAGCAAGGTTCCCTGAGTGACTGCTTAGCTGGGTGTGGCAGCTCACACCTTTAATCCAAGAGACCTAAGGACTGGGCTCCTGAATTAGGAGGAGTTTTAGTTCAAGGCCTGCCTAGGATATGAACTGAGAACTTGCCAAAGAGTAATTTTTCTACAATATTTTACAGTACCTAAATATTTTGCATGTACTTATATTTTGTTCTTGATAATGTAACAGCTGATGATATCATAAATCTGTCATTTTAGTGTCAACATTAAAAATTTGTTAATAGAAATCTAAAAAATTAATTTTTTTGTTTTTGGAATAGTGTTCCCCTGTGTAGCCATGGTACCTGTCCGGAACTAGCTCTTGTAGAACAGGCTGGCCTTCAATGCAAAGGGCCACCTGCTTCTGCCTTCCAGGTGGCTCAGAGGTTAAGAACGCTGACAGCTGATCCAGAGAATCTGAATTCAAATCCCAGTTACCACATGGTGACGAAAACCATCTATAATGAGATCTGGTGTCTTCTGGACTGCAGGCAGAAAACTGTATGCATAAAAGATAAATAAATCATTTAAAAAAAACTTAATAGCTCTTTGAGAATTTTGTACACTTTATTTTGATCATATTCAGCAAGTCCTTTCAAATCCATTCCCTTACTAAAAACTCAACTTTCACTTAAAAAAAACAAAACAAAACACAATATACATATAAAAAGCTCAAGAAATTAGTCATCAAAAGAACAAATAATTCAGCAAAAAAAAATGGGGTACAGACCTAAACAGAGAACTCTCAACAGAGGAATCTAAAATGGCTGAAAGACACTTAAGGAAATGTTCAACATCCTTAGCCATCAGAGAAATGCAAATCAAAACAAGACTGAGATTCCATCATACACTTGTAAGAATGGCCAAGAGTAATGACAACTTATACTGGGAAGGATGTGGGGTAAAGGGAACACTCCTGCATTGCTGGTGGGAGTGCAAACTGGCACAATCACTTTCTATATCAGAATGGTGATTTCTCAGAAAATTAGGAAATAACCTACCTCAACACCCAGCAATAACACTTTTGGGTATCTACCCAAAAGATTCTCAATTGTACCACAATGTAATATGCTCAACTATTTCATACCAGCATTGCTTGTCATAACAGAACCTAGAATAAACCTAAATGCCTCTTGACTGAAAAATGGATAAGGAAAATGTGGTATATTTACACAATGGAGTACCACACAGCAGGAAAAAATAATGACATCTTAAGATTTGCAGGCAAATGGATGGATCTAGAAAGCATCATATTGAGTGAGGTAACTCAGACTGATAAAGGCAAGCATAATATGTACTCGCTTGTAAATGGCTTTTAGACATAAAGCAAAAAAAAAACATCAGCCTACAATTCACAATCCCAAAGAACCTAGAGAATAATGAGGACATTAAGAGAGACAACATGAATCTAATCTACATGAGAATTAGAAAAAGACAAGATCTCCTGAGATAATAAGAAGCATGGAGACCATAGGAGAGGGTAGAAGAGGAGAGGAGAGGAGAGGAAGGGAAGGAACAGAGAAAAATGTATACCTCAATAAATAAATTTTAAAAATTTAAAAAAAACCACATTCAGTCTGCAACATTCTAATTCTGTGCCAACAATATATAGGGACATCACAGTTCAAACATGCCTAGCTAGGGCTGTCTAGAGTTCAATTAAAGAGATAGAGAGCTGTGTGAAAATTCAGGTGTGAGGCACATCAGAACCTGCAACATTTTTTAGACTGGAATGCTCGGTGCAGCCTTGACTTTACTGGAACTAGCTGTATAGATCAGGCTGGCCTAGACTCACAGAGGTCTGCCTACCTATGCTAATGAAGTGCTGGGGTTAAAGATGTGTGACACCACCGGGCAGTGGTGGCACATGCCTTTAATCCCAGCACTTGGGAGGCAGAGGCAGGTGGATCTCTGTGACTTCGAGACCAGCCTGGTCTACAGAGCTAGTTCCGGGACAGGCTCCAAAGCCACAGAGAAACCCTGTCTTGAAAAAACAAAAAAAGAAAAAAAAAAAAGATGTGTGACACCATCACCAGATAGAACCCACAGTAGCTCAGCCAGGAACTGTTGGTTGCTTTGCACCTGGATGTCTCATTTTCGTCCTTTATTTCTAATATGTTGTTAGTTGAAGTAAAATTACATTGTTTTCTCCCTCTATTCTTTTTACACATCCTTTTTCTAGGCTGACACCAGAAGGTGTGACCAAGATTTGAGGTGCATTCACACAGCTCAAAAGATTGGGTTATAGGTGGATCTGTCCACTTCAAATGATTCAACCAAGAAAAATCCATAGGCCGGGCGTGGTGACACACACCTGTAATCACAGCATTCAGGAGACTGCAACAAATGGATCATTGTGAGTTTGAGGCCAGCTTGGTCAACAGACAGAGTTTCTATACAGTCAAAGACACACAGAGAACCCTGTCTTGAGAAAACAAAAAGGAAAAGGAAAACATCCCTTGCAAGGCTGCCACAAGAAAGTGCAGCCAAGATTTAGATGGATTTCCACACCTCAAAAGATCTGGATTTAGGTGGGTCTGTCCACTTCAACTGAGTCAATCTAGAAAAATCCCTCAGAAGAAAAATCACATCTTCTTGGGTTTTAGTTAATTTCACAAGGGCTGACCACGTTGTATTTTGTGAACAGTGAGTGAGCTCATCCCTGATAGAGAATAATTCTTGGACTAGGGGTGAAATCTTCAAAAGTTTCCACTTCCATATCCACATAGTCACTGTTCTGTTCTGGTTTATAAAGCCATTCCTAGGAGAGAGACTTTCACAGTAGACTTCCTAGTGTTCTGGCTCATACTGTCTTTCTGATCCCATCTTCCACAATGTTTCTGGAACCATTGATGCAGGAACTAGGATATAGATCTATAGATATATATGGATGAGATCCCCATGATCTGTTGATTTCTGCATTTGCACAGTTGTGGTATTCTGTGAGTGGCTGCCTGATGGTCCAATGCTTCTTTTCTAGGAACTATTAAATGAGCATTACTAGGCTTTTTTAAACTAGATTTGTAATCTCATGTTTTGTTTGCTTCTGTAGAAAACCAAATCAAAGATAAATTAATGTTTAAGCAATCCTGAGATCAAAGGAATGAAAGATATAAATATTAAGTAGGGCTGAAGCAAAAGCATTTTAGCATTATTTATGTGATATGTCAGTTTTTGAGATAGGTATAGTATTTAGAAAGCACAACAACCATGAGTATTTTTAAGAAAAATTCCAAGGGGTGTGTAAAATGATGATGGGAAAAACATCAAAATGACATGTAACTTACCCATAAAATGCTGAATGAGGAAGCTGGAATTGTCTAACTTGTAGAGTTTTCCTATGTGAATAGAGTATACCCTGCTTCACCTTCTGCCTCACCAGGTGTGGATTATGGTGTGGGCTCCAAGATCAGTGAAAGTACTCATGGTTCTTGCGATCTTTGGGTCCCTGCTGCAATCCTAAACTGAGCTTCTGTAAGAAAAGTTATGTGAGGGGGAGAGCTTTCTTTATCTGCAGCATCTGACTCTGCTGGAGCCTGTAGTTTATCAGGCCTAACAAAACTGGACTAAACATCTTCCTGGGTGATGCTGGATGTACAAATTCCAAGCCAAGGGCTATGTAGCTGGATGTCCAAGCTATAATTTGTGAATCTAAGAAGCCAAATATCAAAATATCAAGAAAAGTGCCCTCCAGGTGGGTACAGAATTATACCTCAGCAGCTAATCTGTGCTGATCTATGCAGACTGAGTTATGGACTCCATATTCTATCCTATCTTGGTGAATCCAAAGTTTTCTACCTAATTCACTTTCCTTCCTAACTTGTATTACCACGCCAAAACTATTAAAGCTCTATGACTCTATATCTTATACACATTAAACCTCTTTGGTGAGTTTCTTTTTAGAATTTGGTAAAAAGGAAAATTATAACTACTATTTTGTCTTCAACTACATCAGAGGCTCAAAAAAGGTTATAATATCATCTGAGTAAATAGGAAGTGCAGTGCAAACAACTTCTAAAACTATAGATACTACAGGGACAGGTGACAGCCTGGAAAAACACCAAGGTTCCTCTGCACTGTTGCTGCATCCATATTTGGCCTTCAGGCTTAGAATATTTGACAGATTTTCTGTGACGCATAAATTTTGAAGGACTTTCCTACCATGTCTTGGCAAAGTTTGGCAGTCATCTACTACTATGGGATAATGCTCTTGTACTCTGTAAAGATTTGTTACTTGTATTGGTTTAATAAAACACTGATTGGACAATAGGAAGGCAGGAAGTTTAGGAGGGGCAAGCAGACCAGGAGAATTCTGGGAAGAGGAAAGGTTCAGTCTACAGTCATCAGACAGACAGAGAGAAACCAAGAAGAGAATACCACACCAAAAAAGATACCAAATCATGTGGCTAACTTAGAAAAGAATTATGGGTTAACTTAAGTTGAAAGGGCTAGGAAATATTAAGCCTGAGCTAATAGGAAAAATGGCTTATAATTGTTATACACTTCTTGTGGGTTTTGGGACTGAATGGCTAATGAACCAGGTGGGACAGAAACTTCCATCTACATTTTTGGTGCACAAACATTTGACAAAAATTTTTACATAAAGCCTGAGAAAGCTTTAAAAAAAGAATTATAGGCACAGAAAACAATAGAGTCAAACCTGGTTTCTTGGTAGTAGACTTGTATTGGGTGAGTTCATTTTTCTAGAATTAAGGAGAGTCATGATTCTTTAAGATATGCTTCCTGACTCACTGTTAGCAGCAAAAACCTTGCATCTCTTTTAAGAGGGCCTGTCACCAAACATTTAAATGGTGTTAATGAGCAACTGCCAGCATGCTTCCTGGTGGTAACAAGGACTTAGAAACTACACTAAGGTTATATAAAAAACATGGCTCCCACCATGATCTCTGCCATGAAGCTAGACTCTCAGAAAGCCAAGGAGTGAGGCTGATCTAGCCACCAAGCTGCAGCTTTAAGCCTAACCATATTGCTTAGCAAATTAAAGACTCATGTGGTTGGAAAAAGAGAAGTATACAGTAAAGACAGATTCAGATGAAAAAACCTCTAAACGTTTACAGTGTGTTTAGAAATAGTCATAGACTTTGGAGAGAAAATAAAAAGGATAGAGAAAGTCCTTAAAGTTGTCTATGGTGGTACATGCCTTTAATCCAAGTACTCAGAAGGCAGAGGCAGGTGGATCTCTGTGAGTTCAAAGTCCTGACTTGGAGGCACACACTTTAATCCCAGCATTGGGAGTCAGAAGCAGATGGATCTCTATGAGTTTTAAGCCAGCCTGGTCTACAGAGTGAGATCCCAGACAGCCAAAGAAAACAGAGAAACCCTGTCTCAAGAAACCAAAAGTTAAAAATAAAACTAAAAGAAATTGAGATTTTAAAAGTCCTATAAATATGAAAAATAGACAGAGAATCTGGATACTATATGTTATTGTGTTGTCTTTGAATTGTTTGACAGATGAGGAAGGATCAACAGCTGCTAAGAGACATTTGCTTATAAATGCTGCTAGATTAATGCAACCTATATATATTGAAAATGACTTGACTTCAAAATTTAAATCAAAAGATATGTAACTTTGGAGAAGACATTATGTTTTTGTTTCCACAGGAAATGAGACCTGTGGATTCATTCTGGGTTAAGAAAAATAAAGTTGGGTCAAGGAAGACCCACTGAAAAATCTGCAATGGGAGCAGGTGATGCAGACCATCCAACATTTCAGAGCACCTCTGTTGCAATTTCCTCTGAGTTCTATATCCAGAACAGCCTCTAGATTACTGACTTGGATGACTCTGGCTCACAGAAAACTCTAGTCAGGACTTCACCATAATCGTAAATTTTCCTTAGGTCTCCACAAGATTGTCAGCTTCCCAAATCATCAGGAAGTAGCCTAGAAAACTACATTTACATTCCCAAAAACTGGACTATGGATGTTTGTCTTTTTTAGAGTGTTGGTTACAAGTTGTTATTGATCATGCTCAGAAAAAAGGCTAAACAAAAGATATTAGTTTCAGAATTCTTGTTTTGAAAAGAAAAAAGGGGAAGTGCTGAAGGGATAATGGTCTTATACCTGCAAAGATTTTTCACTTGTATTAGTTTAATAAAATGCTTATTGGTCAATAGCCAGGCAAGAATATAGGCAGGGTGATGAGATTAGGAAAATTCTAAGAAGAGGAAAGTTTCAGTCTGCAGTCACCATCCAGATGCAGAGGAAGCAAGATGACAATGTCTCACTTTTAAAGTACCACCCACGTGGCTAACATAGGTAAGAATTATGGGTTAACTTAACTTGTAAGATCTAGTTAATAATAAGCCTGAGATAATAGGCCACACAGTTTATAATTGTTATAAGCCTCTCTGTGTTTCTTTGGGACTGAATGATTGCGGGACCAGGTAGGACAGAAACATCCATCTGCTACCTTCTTTATGTCCTGCTTGTCCAATTTCAACAACATACTGTCAGGAGTAAAGGCAAGAGCAGTTTCTTTTCCAGTAGTTAACTTTGATAAAATGAAAACAAACTCCATAGATTTGTCAGTGACTATCATGCTTTTTTGAAGTAGATTGGTGCTACCAGGAATAAACATGTCTCACTGTCATGAAAAGCCTTACATTATTAAAAAATCTTAAATGTCATTTTCTGTTGTTCTCTGTAGTGCTTGAAGACTACCTATCTAAAATATATTTCTATTTAACCTTTAAAACATAATTAACATGGCCATAACTTTGATTGGTAGATGACTAACCACTAATCTGTATTTGTTAATTATCATAAATAGTCTATAATAATAACTTTCAAGGACTAGAAATTTACATTACATTGTTAAATGAGCTGTATAGGTACAATACCTTAAACAATAATAGAAATATATACAGTATAACAAAAATAACGGTGAATTGGTATATACATATAAAAACCCATACTAATATAAAATATTTGAGCGTAATAGTTGGTTTTTTGTTTAAAAGAAGATTCAATATCTACTCTTTTATCCTATCATTCCTGTCCCCCCCCATTTTCTTTCCAGAACAAGATCCCTGAATGTAATCTTTTTAATTAATTTCCTCCCTCACCATGACTAATAACAGCTTCTAGCCAACACCTCCAAACAATGACAAATACCCATTGTTATAAGGAGGCAGCCTGTTTGTTCCCCGATTGCCCAGCAGTTCAGACCCAAAATAATCACACAGAAACTATATTATTTAAAACACTGCTTGGCCCATTAGCTGTAGCTTCTTATTAGCTAACTCTTACATCTTAATTTAAGCCATCTCCATTAATATGTGTATTGCCACATGGCTGTGGCTTACTGGCTAAAGTTCCGGCGTCTGCCTCTGGTGGAGCTACATGGCTTCTCACTAAACTCCGCCTTCCTTCTCCCAGAACTTAGTTTAGTTTTCCCCACATAGCTCTGTTCTACCCTATCAGGCCAAGCCAGTTTCTTTATATAACCAATGGTATTTACAGCATACAGAGGGAAGTCCCATATCACCTCCCTTTTTCTATTTAAATAAAAAAGGAAGGTTTTAACTTTAACATAGTAAAATTACATGTAACAAAACAGTTATCAAGCAAAAATTAGTTACAATATTTATATCTATTTTATCTTTTTTCATAACTAAGGAAAACTATAAATATAACCTTAAAATTTTTAACTCCATCTAAGACTCCAGAAGGATATAATATTACCTTAGTTAACAGGAAGTTCATTGTAAGCAACTTCCAAAACTCTAGAATTGACAAAGACATCTCGCTGCCTGGAAAGTCACCCAAAGGTCTTTGTACTGTTGGGGCATCCATCTTTAGCCTAAGGGTCCATAGTATCCAGCAGACTTTTCCATGTAGCAGAAAATTTTAAAGACACTTTCACCTATATTGGCAGTTTGTCAGTTATTTTTTCTGTGTCCTGCAGAATGTTTAGCAGAATCTTTCATGAAGCAGGAACCCCAAAGGATCATCTCACTTTTAGGCAAGTTCAGCAGTCATTTCTCTGTGGGTCCTGCATGTCCAGTATATCAAGTAGTCCAGGCAAGAGCAGTTTCTTACCCAAATGGCTAACCAACTCCATAAGGAGCTTCTTCAATTCCCATCTTCCTCTTGAAGTAGATTGGTGCTGCCAGAACCAGATGTGTTTCTCTGTCATAAAAAGTCCTAAGTTTTAAAAACACTTTAAATGTCATAGTCTAAAGTCTTTGAAAAATCTGAAGATTCCCTATCCATCTGAAATACATCTCTGTATATCTAGAAAATCTAACTAACATGACTACAAGTTTGACTATTATAGATGACTATTTATATATATTTTTAATTATACATTACATTTTTAAATGAGCTATACAAATACAATACCTTAATCAAGAGCAGAAATATATATATACATTATAACAAAATTGACTTTAAATTTGTATCAATAATGCAAGATGCATACCAATGCAAAGTATCCATCTCTATAGCATATCCCCATTTAAATATAAATATTTAAAAGCAATATTTGGGAATATGGCCATAATTTTTCTCCAAATTGCTTCCTGCTTTTTATTGGGAGAAGTAATTTTTGGGGGGTGTTCACGGCGACCTCTGGGAGGTTTCTTGTCTATCAAACCATATTAGCCTGGAATGAATCCACAGGTTCTTATCCTCTGTGGAAACAAAAGAAGAACCTCTTTTCCAAAGCAATGTATCCTTAGATCCATATTTTGAAATCAAGATACCTTTAAGCTATATATGTTGGTTTAGCTTAGCAGTACATACAATGAAATGTCTCTTTGTACTTAGCTCATTCACAGTCAAAAATTTCAAAGAAAACACAATAATATACATAACCCAGATGTTTTGTGTATTTTCCATCTTTATTTGACTTATTTGTTTAAAATCTATTATTTTTACTATTTATTTTATTATTATATTATTTATTATTTATTAATTATATTTATTATTATATTATTGTACATATTATATATTTTATTTACTCTAATATAAAAATATATATCATACTCTGTCTCTTTAAAGACTTTATCTTGTTTTAAAAACTTTTTTTATAACTGTATATTCTTTTTCTTTCTTTGCCCAAGCCTACACACATTTATCCAACACTGTGACACATTTAGAGGTCTCTTTTAATTGGATTTGTCTTTATTGTGCATCTGTAAAGAAAACTGCCTTGGCCTGTTGATAAGGAAGAACTTAGGTAGGCAGGGAAAACTAAACTGAATGCTGGGAGAAAAGAAGCAGAATCAGACAGAAGCCATGGAACCTCTATTGGAGTCAGACATGCCAAAACTTCACTGTTAGGCCACGACCTCATGGTGATGTAAAGATTAATAGAAATGGATTAAATTTAGACATAAAAGCTAACCAACAAGAAGTTAGAGCTAACAGGCCAAGCAGTGATTTAAATAATATGGTTTCTATGGGATTATTTCAGGGCTGAGCAGCCGGGAACCGACAAGCAGTCTTATTACTACAACCCATACTCCACCAAACAACAAATAAACTTACCCACCCCACCTCTTGGAAATGTGGGCATCATGTTCTTAAAATTACTTCCTGTTGTCTGAAGTTGACAGCATTTTTAGGGGAACCTAAGAAATTTGAGCAAACAGTCAAGTCTTGAGAGAGCTAATTGTTATCCAGTCTCAGTGAGATGGGAAAGGGCAGTGCTTATCTGAGTCTTGGTTGAAGTAGTCTGTGGGGTTGAACCATCTGAGCTAAATGCCTTGAAATTTTCCTGAGCAGTTTGTAGTTCAAAGTTGATTGTTGGGTGGTGTTTGTCAGCTTATTGGTGTCACAACAATCCAGGTGGATTCATCATTGTGGGGCACTATCCTCCTTTTGGAGACATCAAAGGCAGATTTGGAAATTCAAAGGTAAATGTCACAGGACTATTTGGTTTTGGAGGACTGAGGACATACATAGAGACACAGGAACTACTAGGGAGTGGCTTATAGAAGTGCTCAGCTCTTCTGAGTAAAGGAAGGAGAGAAAAAGGAAGTCACTGGTCACTTCTCCTCCACTTTGTTGGGTCCCTTGAGGACAGGCCTTCGCACCCCCACTTGATCTGTTTTGCACTCTTGTGGTTGGTTGTAAACAGGAACAAAAACAGGAACAATTTGTTGTTTTCTAAGGATGTTTACCCCTAAGCCATGTGAGTTGCAGTGAGAGCTTCCTGCTTTTTCTGCTTTTTTTTTTTTGAGGGCTATATATACTGTGTGAGAAAGTGGAATGAAGGCTTGTCTGCAGAACCTGAAGTGTGTTGTGTGTTAATCCCAATGTCCCTTGCTCAGAAGAACTACAGTTGCCATGCTGGCGTGGCACACTTCTCTAATCAATCAGGTTTTTACCCCATCTGACTCCTGAGATTCTATTGATAAAAGAATAATTAGATGAACACTTCAGATATGCCTGGTATTAAAAGTATCTACACAGTGGCAAGAAAAAAAAACTCATTTCAAGTACATCCAAATGGCTCAGGGATCAAATCCCCTGCCACACAATCCTGAAAATTTGAGTTCAATCCCTGGAACCCACAGTGGAAGGAGTGAACTATCTCCTGAACTTGTCCTCTGACCTCCAAAAATGTGCAATGGAACATGTGCAAGCACACACACACACAACAAACATACTTATCATAAATCAAATTAAAAACAATCATTCATCTGAACATGTTCCAGAGTAAGCATTTTCTCATATCATAGTTAGCCCCATATCAGGAAACAGCAGAATATCCTCCTAGGTGCTCTTTCTAAGGCTGATTCTGCTACCAACCCATTTCTCAGTGCATCCTGCACTTTCTTCTATAACCAGCAAAGTAGTCCATGGGCCTCAATGCTTATGATTTCAACATTAAAATTTTTACCATCAAGCCCATTTATGTACTTGGTTGTTTGAAAAAAAATGGTACTGAAATGGAAAAACATTATTATTAGGTGAAGCCTTGTTAGAGAAAGTTTGTCACTGTGGGGTGGTGTAGGAGGTCCTTCTGTTTATGTGTTGCTTTCATTGGTTAATCAATAAAGAAACTTCTTGGCCTGATAGGGCAGAACTTAGGTAGGCAGAGAAGACAGAACTGAATTCTGGGAGGAAGAAAGCAGAGTCAGAGAGCTGCCATGGAGATGCCTGGTCAGACATGCTAAATCTTTCCCGGTAAGCCACAACCTCATGTTGAACACAGATTAATAGAAATGGATTAAATCAAGATGTGAGAGTTAGCCAATAGGAGGCTAGAACTAATGGCCAATCAGTGTTTTAATTAATACAGTTTCTGTGTGGTTATTTCGGGTGTAAGCTAGCCAGGCAGCCAGGACAAACAAAGGGATCCTCTCTCCTCTTGTAACAGTGGGGGAAAGCTTTAAGGTCTATTTTGCTCAAGCTTTTATCATTGTGACAGTTAATCGACTTCTTGTTGCCTACCTATCAAGATGTAAGGCCTCTGGACTCGAGCACCAGGTCTGCCTACTTGCTGACATGCTCCCTGTTATGATGTTAACAGACTGAACCTTTGAAGCTATAGGCGACCCCCTCTGTTATGATTTATGGTAGGTGAGTGACCCTGGCAGGTCCCACAGCAAGTGGGAGAGGCCATAGGCGTTGGCAGATAGACAAATATGCCATGCAGAGAGAGCTTGGGTACAGAGTTTATTTAGTGGGTATTGGGAATATGTATGGGATAGAGACATAGGAGAGAGAAAGAGAGGAAAGAAGATGGGGAAGGAGGAGAAAGCAGAGGATTCCCCATCATTCAAGAGAAAAATGGATAGAGAGAGAAAAGGAAAACAAGAGGGGCAAGATCATCTTGCTTCAGAGGCAGGAATGGGGAGGATGGAGGGGCATAAATTGTCTCTTAAAGGGACAAGGTAACCCAATTACAGGGAAGGCTAGCATAATTATAAATATAGCATTCCTGTCTTTTTCTTCCAATAAAAAGGCAAGGAGTTAGGCATGGCAAGTTAAGGGGACAAAAACATCAAGTTCTCAAGACTGTTTCCTCCTGATTTGTGGACATCAAATTCTTTTTGGGGGGACGTGAGAAAGATGGGATGGCAGAGCAGACCAAGGGGTGCATGATCAGCAACCCAACTGTGCACCCCACTCTCTAGGCCCTTGGGCCCCTTCCCCACCTGCTTCACCTTCATTAGCCAGGCAGCAGGCAAGCTTCCTGTAGGTAGGCTACTCCATCACCCCCACAATGACCGAACCCTGTAAGGTACAAGACACACCCTGCCCCCAAACCAACCCATTCCCTGTGATCTCAGAGGAACTATGAAGTACACTGCAGCTGCACAGAGCAGACCAAGAGAAATGGCAAAAAAAAAATAAAAAATAATTAATTAAAAAATTTTAAAAAAGATCTCAGCAGTTCTCTGAGAACAGAGACAGCAACTGCACAGAACAAACCAAGAACTCCCTAAGATACAGTCAGAAACTTCAAGGAATGGAACAAGAGACAAAGACGTTGCTGGCACCAATTGGAGCAAGAGATGACTAGGCACCAATGCGAGATTTCAATCAACCAAAAAGGCAACATGGTAACACCAGAAAGCAGTGGTCATACAACAGGAAGACCTGATCATTCTAACCCAGAAAAAGCAGAAGAAAACAAGATTGAATTTACTTATGAGAATGATAGGAGCCCTTAAAGAGGAAATAAAAAATTCCCTTAAGCAATGGAGGAAAAGACAAACAAAAAATTTGAGGAAATCAGTAAATCTATTTTAATTTTTTCTCTTTTTTTTTGCCTTTCAAGACAGGGATTCTCTGTGTAGCTTTGGAGCCTGTCCTGAAACTTGCTCTGTAGACCAGGCTGGACTCAAACTCACAGAGATCCACCTGCCTCTGTCTCCCAAGTGATGGAATTAAAAGAGTGTGTCACCACTGCCTGGCCACAAATCACTAAATCTCTTAAAGAAACTTAAGAAAACAAAGAGAAAACAATCAAACAGGTGAAGCAAACAGTTCAGACAGTTCAAGGCTTGAAAACTGAAAGAGTGGCAATAAAGAAAACACAAACTGAGGGAATTCTGAAATTGGAAAATCTGGGTGAATGAATGGGAACCACAGATGCAAACAAAAGCAGCAGTATACAAGAGATAGAAGGATTTCCTATGAAGGTACTAGAAGCTTACAGAATGCCAAATAGACTAGATCAAAAACAGTCTCCTCATTATACAATAATCACAAGGCAAAACATAAAAATAAAGAAAGAATATTAAGCGCTGCATAGGATTTCTCGATAGAAACGATGAAAGCCAGAAGGTCCTGGCAGATGTACTGCAGACACTAAGAGACCACGGATGCAAGCCCAGACTACTATACCCAGCAAACCTTTCAATCACCATCAATGGAGAAAACAAGATTTAAACAATACCTATCCACAAAACCAGCCCTACAGAAAGTACTAGAAGAAAAATCCTAATCCAAGGAAGCTAAGTGAATCCACAAAAACACAGGCAACAGATAACCTCACACCAAAAAAAAAAAAACAAAAAAAAAAACCTAAACAAGGGAAACATACACACTACCACCAGAAAAACCAGAAATTAACAATCACTAGTCATTAATATCTCTTGATATCAATGGACTCAATTCAACTATAAAAAGTCACAGGCTAAGAGAATAGATAAGAAAGCAGGATCCAGCCATCTGCTGTATACAAGAAACACGCCTCAATCTCAAAGACAGACATTATCTCAGAGTAAAGGGTGGGGTAAAGATTTTCCAATCAAATGGACCTAAGAAACAAGAGAGTGTAGTTATCCTAATATCTAACAAAATAGATTTCAAACTAAAGTCAATCAAAAGACATGGAGAAAGATACTTTATACTCATAACAGGAACAATCCATCAAGATTTAGTCTCAATCCTGAACATCTATGGCCATATACAAGAGCACCCACATATGCAAAAGTAACATTACTAAAACTTAAATCACACATCAAATCCCACATACTAATACTCAACTATCACCAATGGACAGGTCAACCAGACAGAAAATTAAAAAAGAAATAAGAGAACTAACAGATGTCATGAATCAAATGGACTAAACAGACATCTGTAGAACATTCCACCCAAACACCAAAGAATATACCTTCTTCTCAGCACCTCATGGAACCTTCTCTAAAATTGACCACATACTCAGTAACAAAGCAAACCTCCACAGATACAAAAATATTGGAGTAACCCCCTGTTTCTTATCAGATCACCATGGATTAAAGTTTGAATTTAACAACAATACTAATCTCAGAAAGCCTACAAACTAATAGAAATTGAACAGTAAACTACTGAACCAACCCTGGGTCAAGGAAGAAATAAAGAAATTAAAGACTTCCAAGAATTCAATGAAAATGAAGGCACAATGAATACAAACCTATGGGACACTATGAAAGCAGTGCAAAGAAGAAAGTTCATAGAACTAAGTGCCCACATAAAGAAAATACAGAAAGCTCATATTAGTGACTTAACAGCACACCTGAAAGCTCTAGAACAAAAAGAGACAGAATCACCCAAGAGGAGTAGAAGACAGGAAATAATCAAATTGAAGGCTGAAATCAATAAATAGAAACAAAGAAAACAACACAAAAAAATCAATGAAACAAAAAGCTGGTTCTTTGAGAAAATTAACAAGATAGACAAACCTTTATCCAAACTAATCAAAAAGTGGAGAGAGAACATCCAAATTAATAAAATCTGAAATGAAAGGTGGGACATAACAACAGACACTGAGGAAATTCAGAGAATCATTAGGTCATACTATAAAACCTGTACTCCACAAAATTGAAAACCATAAAAGAAATGAACAATTTTCTGGATACATACAATAAGCCAAAATTAAATCAAGACTAGTTAAGCAATTTAAATAAACTGTAAGGAAATAGAAGCTGTCATCAAAAACATCCCAGGAAAAAAATGGCCAGGGCCATATGGTTTTGTTGCAGAATTCTACCAGAACTTCCAAAAAGAGCTAATACTTATATTCCTGAAAGTGTTCCACATAATAGAGAGAGAAGTAACATCGTCAAACTCTTTTTATGAGACTAAAGTTACCCTGATACCAAAACCACACAAAGACCCAACCAAGAAAGAGAATTACAGACCAATCCCACTTATGAACATGGATGCAAAAATACTCAATAAAATACTGGCAAACTGAATACAAGAACACATCAAAAAAAAAATCATCCACCATGATCAAGTCAGCTTCATCCCAGAGATGCAGGGCTGGTTCAACATAGAAAAACCTATCAATGTAATCCATCACGTAATAAACTGAGAGAAAAAACATATAATCATTTCATCAGATACTGGGAAAGCATTCGAAAAAATCCAACACCCCTTCATGAACAAGGTCTTGCTCGATCAGGGATACAAGGAACATATCAAAATATAATAAAAGCAATATACAACAAGCCAACAGCCACCATCAAATTAAATAGAAAGAAACTCAAAGAGATTCCATTAAAATCAGGGACAAGATAAGGATATCCACTCTCTCCATATCTTTTCAAAATAATTTCTGAATTTGGTTATGGCAATAAGACAACAAAAGGAGATTCAAATTGGAAGGGAGAAGTCAAACTTTTATTCTTCGTAGATGGTATGACAGTATATATAAGTGATCCCAAAAACTCTACCAGAGAACTCCTACAGCCAATAAATACCTTCAGTGATGTGGCAGGATACAATATCAACTCAAAAAAATCAGTAGCCCTACAAATGATACAGAAGCTGAGAAGCTGAGAGGGAAATCAGAGAAACAGCACCTTTCACAATAGCCATAAATAACATAAAATATCTTGGAGTAACACTAACCGAAGATGTGAAAGACCTATATGACAAAAACTTTAAGACTTTAAAGAAATAAATTGAAGAACATACCAGAAAATAGAAAGACCTCCCATGCTCTTGGATAGGTAGAATCAACATACTAAAAATGGCAATCCCACCAAAAGCAATCTATAGATTCAACGTAATCCCCATCAATATCCCAACACAATTCTTCACAGACCTTGAAAGAACAATAATCAACTTCAAATGGAAAAACAAAAAACCGAGGATAGCAAAAACAATCCTGTACAATAAAGGAACTTCTGGAGGCTTCACATTCCTAACATCAAGCTTTATTACAGAGCCACAATAATGAAAATAGGCTGGTATTGGCAAGGTTAACAGACAGGTTAACCAACAAATTGAATCGAAAACCCAGATATTATTCCACACAACTATGAACACCCGATTTTTGATGAACAAACTAAAATTATACAATGGAAAAAAAGAAAGATTTAATGTTTGCTTTCACTGATGTGTTTCCTTCCTCTATCCCAGTCCCACAGAGATTCTGGCTTGGGCTTACCTTTTGGTTTTGTACTAATATAGGACTTTAGACCTTGAAATCAGGGATGGTGATACTTCTGGATATTCTTTTATTGTACAGGATTGTTTTAGCTCTCATCAGTTTTTTTGTTTTTCCATATGAAATTGAGTATAGTTCTTTCAAGAATAGTAAAGAATTGTCATCAATGGTGAAAGAAAGCTTTGCTGGGTATAGTAGTCTGGGCTTGCATCCATGGTCTCTTAGTGTCTGCAGCACATCTATCCATGACCTTCTGGCTTTCATGGTTTCCATAGAGAAGTCAGGTGTAATTCTGATAGGTTTACCTTTATATGTTACTTGACCTTTTTCCTTTGCAGCTCTTAATATTCTTTCTTTATTCTGTATGTTTTGTGTTTTGATTATTATATGGTGAGGGGATGGGTTTTTTTTTTTGATCCATTCTATTCAGTGTTCTGTATGCTTCTTGTACTTTTATAAGAATATCCTTCTTTAGGTTGGGAAAGTTTTCTTCTATAATTTTGTTTAATATATTTTCTGGGCCTTTGAGCTGGAATTCTTCTCCTTCTTCTACCCCTATTATTCTTAGGTTTGGTCTTTTCATGGTGTCCCATATTTTCTGGATGTTTTGTGTTAAGAATTTGTTGGATTTGTCATTTCCTTTGATCAATGAGTTTATTTCCTCCATAGTGTCTACAGTGGCTGAGATTCTTTCTTCTATCTCTTGTATTCTGTTGGTTATACTTGTCTCTGTAGTTCCTGTTCATTTACCCAGATTTTCCATATCCAGCCATCCCTCAGTTTGTGTTTTCTTCATTGCCTCCATTTCAGTTTTCAAGTCTTGAACTGTTTCCATTACCTGTTTGATTGCTTTTTCTTGGTTTTCTAGTATATCTCTGAGGAATTTATTCATTTCTTCTAACTTTTTCTTAGTCTTCTCAACCATTTCTTTCAAGGAGTTTTTCACATCCTCTTTAATGGTCTCTATCACTTTCATAATGTTACATTTAAAGTCGATTTCTTCTACTACTTCTGGATTAGGTTGTTCAAGTCTTCCTGTTGCATATTCGCTGGAACCTGGTGTTATCATGTTGCTTTTCAGGTTGTTGGGGGAATTCTTGCACTGGTGCCTGCCCATCTTTTCCTTTCAATGTGGTCAGGAGAGTATAGGTGACTTGGTCCTTTTGTTGTGACTGACTGTGTACTTGGGGGATTTTTCTTGTTCTGCCCTCTCTTAGGTCCTCTCAGCACTGGAGTTGGTTCTCAGATCACCTCCTCCCTGAAGCAGGCTGTGGTGGTGATTCTAAGGACCCCCTCTGGATGGCTCTACTGGTACTAGATCAGGGCCACTTGATGGCCAAGGACCCCACAGACAAAAGCACAAGCTTGGTAGATGCCAGCTCCTCCAGATGGTTCTGCTGGTACTAGATCAGGGCCACTTGCTGGCCAAGGACCTCGCAGGCAAAAGCACGGGTTTGGTAGATGCAGCTCCTTGGAACAAAGGAACCTCTGCTGCCCTGCACTCACCACACTGTCCCCAGGGCCTCAGCCCTGAAGCAGGTTGCTTTGTGAGATCCTAGGACCCCTCAGATGGAAAGCAGGGCAAGCTGGGGAGGGATAGCAGAAAAGCCAGTAGCTGGGAGAAGCCCTCCAGCCGAATGGCCAGAAAGTTTAGAGGGATGGAGGGTGCCTGCACTCCCTCCACGATCGATGAAGATAGAGACAGAGACCCACATTCACATCAGAGCAATGGACTGAGCTCCCAAGGTCCAGTCAAAGAGCAGAAAGTGGGAGAAGATGAGCAAGGAAGTCAGGACCACAAGGGGCTGGTCCACCAACTGAGACAGTGTGCCTGATCTAATGGGATCAGCTGGACCAGGACTGAATGAGCATATGATAAAACCAGAATCTCTGAATGTGGCTACCAATGGGGGCTGACTGAGAAGCCAATTATAATGGCACTGGGACCTATCTCTTCTGCATGTGTTGGCTTTTTGGGAACCTAGTCTATATGGATGCACACCTTCCTAGGCTGGATGGAGAGGGGAGGGCCTTGGGCTTCCCACAGAGCAGGGTACCCTGCTCCCTCTTAAGGAAGCAGGGGGAGGGAGGAGGAGTAGTGGGGAAGAGGGAGGGAACTGGGAGAAGGGGTGGAAGTGTAAATTTTTGAATGAAAAATAAAAGAATATAAAAAAAGAAAAAAATTGTCATAGGATTTTTAATGGGGATTACACTGAATCTATAGATTGCTTTTGGTAAAATGGCCATTTGTTCTATATTAATCCTACTGATCAGTGAGGTCTTTTTTATCCTTCCTTCCGTTGAGGGACACCTAGGTTGTTTCCAGGTTCTGGCTATTATAAATAATGTTCCTATGAACATAGTTGAACAAATGCTTTGGAGTATGATTGGGCATCTCTTGGGTATATTCCCAAGAGTGGTATTGCTGGATCCTGAGATAGGCTGACTCCCAATTTCCTGAGAAACCGTCACACTGATTTCCAAAGTGGTTGCATTCCCACCAGCAACGGATGAGTGTTCCCCTTACTCCACATCCTCTCCAGCATAGGTTATCATTGGTGTTTTTTATTTTAGCCATTCTGACAGGTGTAAGATGGTATCTCAAAGTTGTTTTGATTTGCATTTCCCTGATAGCTAAGGAAGTTGAACATGTCCTAAAGTATCTTTTGGCCATTTGAAATTCAGGCTACTTACCACTTTCTCTTCTACCAGGTTCAGCGTGGTCAGATTTATATTGAGGTTTTTAATCCATTTGGACTTGAGTTTTGTGCATAGAGATAGATTTGGATCTATTTTCATTTTTCTACAGGTTGAAAACCACTTATGCCAGCACCATTTGTTGAAGATGTTTTCTTTCTTCCATTGTATAATTTTAGCTCCTTTGTCGAAAATCAGATGTTCATAGGTTTGTTGATTAATGTCCGGGTCTACGATTCGATTCCATTGCTTAACATCTCTGTCTTTATGCCAATAACAAGCTGTTTTCATTGCTTAAGCTCTGTAATAGAGTTTGAAGCCAGGGATGGTAATCCTCTGGAAGTTCTTTTATTGTATAGGATTGTTTTGGCTATCTTGGGTTTTTTGTTTTTTCATATAAAGTGTTTGGGGTCACTAATGTACACTATCATATCATCTGCAAATAATGAAAGTTTGACTTCTTCCTTTCCAATTCGAATCACCTTGAACTCCATATGTTGTCTTACTGATATTGCTAGACCTTCAAGCACTATGTTGAAGAGATATGCTGAGAGTGGACAGCCTGGTCTCATTCCTGATTTTAGCGGAATCGCTTTGAGTTTCTTTCCATTTAATTTGATGTTAGCTGTCGGTTGCAATACATTGCTTTTATTATATTTAGATATGATGCTTGTATTCCCAATCTCTCCAAGATCTTTATCATAAAGGGGTGCTGAATTTTGTCAAATGCTTTTTTAACATCTAATGAAATGATCATATGGTTTTTTTTCTTTCAGTTTATTTATAAGATGGATTACATTGATAGATTTTCGTATGTTGAACTAGGCCTGCATCTCTGTAATGGAGCCTACTTGATCACAATGGATGATTGCTTTGATGTGTTCTTGGATTCGTTTACCAGTATTTTATTGAGAATTTTTGCATCAATGTTCATGAGTGAGATTGGACTGTAATTCTCTTTCTTGGTTGAGTCTTTGTGTGGTTTTGGTATCAGAGTGACTGTAGCTTCATAAAAGGAGTTTGGCAATGACTCTTCTGCCTCTATTATGTGGAGGACCTTATGGAGTATAGGTATTAGCCCTTCTTGGAAGTTCTGGTAGAATTCTGCACTAAAACCATCTGGTCCTAGGCTTTTTTTGGTTGGAAGGTTTTTGATGACAGCTTCTATCCCTTTAGGACTTATAAGCCTATTTGATTTGTTTACCTGGTCTTGATTTAATTTTGGTATATGGTATTTATCTAAAAAATGTTCATTTCTATTACATTTTCATTTTCAATTTTTTGGCATACAGACTTTTGTAGTAAAACCTAATGATTCTCTGAATTTCCTCAGTAACTCTTGTTATGTCCCCTTTTCTTTTCTGATCTTCTTTATTTGAGTGTTCTCTCTCTGCCTTTTGATTAGTTTGAATAGGAGTTTGTCAATCATGTTGATTTTCTCAAAGAACTAGCACTTTCTTCATTGATTCTTTTTTATTTTTTATTTTTCCATTCAAACATTGACCCTTCCATACCTTCTGCTCTTCAACTGGACCTTTGGAGCTCAGTCCATTGCTCTGATGTGGATGTGGGTCTCTGTCTCTATCTCCATCCATCAGACAAATTTCTATGGTGATATTCAAGATATTCATCAGTGTGACTATGGGACAAGGCCAGTTCAGGACAAGGCCCTCTCCTCTGATGCCCAAGGAACTAGCTGGAGACATCCCTGTGGACACTTGGGATCCCCTCTAGAGCCAAGACACTTACCAACCCTAAAATGGCTCCCTTAATATAGACATCTTCTTCCCTGCTCCAATATCTGCCCTACCTCTATCTCCACCTTCCCACTCTTCCACACTCCCCCAGTCCTTCCCTTCTCCTTTTTATTCCTCCTCTTCCCTTCCTCCAACCCCACCCCTACCCTACCCCCATCCCCCGTACTCCCAACTTTTGCCTGGCTATCTTGTTTGCTTCCAATTTCCAGGAGGATCTCCATATGTTTTTCTTTGGGTTATTGCTATTTGTCTTCTCTAGGCTTGTAAACTATAGGCTTAATGTCCTTTGATTATGGCTAGAGTCCACTAATGAGTGAGTACATACCATATTCATCTTTTTGGGCCTGGGTTATTTCACTAAGGATAGTGTTTTCTATTTCCTTCCATTTGCATGCAAAATTCAAGATGTCAGTGTTTTTTACTGCTGAGTAATATTCTAAAGTGTATATATTCCACATTTCTTTTTTTCCCCATATTCTTTTATTTTTCTATTCAAAAAAGAGTTACATTTCCTCCCCTTCTCCTAGTCCCCTCTCATTCCCCCCCTCCCGCTGCTTCCTTAAAAGAGGGCATGGTGCCCAGCCCTGTGGGAAGTCCAAGGCCCTCCCCCCTCCATCCCGTCCTAGGAAGATGCGCGTCCAAATCGACTAGGTTCCCAAAAAGGTAATACATGCAGAGGAGATAGGTCTTAGTGTCATTGTTGATGGCTTCTCATTCTGCCCACATTGGCAGCCACATTTAGAGAGTCCAGCTTGATCACATGCTCATTCAGTGCCGGCCCAGCTGGATTTGGTGAGCTCCCATTAGATCAGGCACACTGTCTCAGTGGGTGGACCAACCCCTCACGGTCCTGACTTCCTTGCTCATCTTCTCCCACCTTCTGTTCTTTGACTTGGGACCTTGGGAGCTCCATCCATTGCTCTGGTGTGCATGTGGGTCTCTGTCTCTATCTCCATCCATCGGACGAAATTTCTATTAATGTGATCAAGATATTCATCAGTGTGACTATGGGACAATGATATTTCTGGCACCCTCTCCTCTGCTGCCCAAGGACCTAGCTGGGGACATCCCTGTGGGCACCTGGGATCTCCTCTAGAGCCAAGTATCTTGCCAGTCCTAAAATGACTCCAATGATGTAGATATCTTATTCCCTTCTCCAATATCCACCTTTCCTCCATCTCCACCCTCCCACTCCCCCAAGCTCTCCCCAGTCCTTCCCTTTCCCCTTCTCCTTCCCCCTCTCCTCTCCCCGCCCCCCTACCCCACCTCTATCCCCACCCCTGTATTCCCACATTTTGCCCGGCAATCCTGTTCGCTTCCAATTTCCAAGAGGATCTATACATGATTTTCTTTGGGTTCACCTTGCTATTTGGCTTCTCTGGGCTTGTGAGCTATAAGCTTAGTGTCCTTTGTTTTATGGCTAGGGTCCACTAATGAGTGAATACATACCATAATAGTCTTTTTGGGTTTGGGTTACCTCACTCAGGATAGCGTTTTCTATTTCCATCCATTTGCATGCAAAATTCAAAATGTCATTGTTTTTTACTGCTGCGTAGTACTCTAATGTGTATATATTCCACACTTTCTTGATCCATTGTTCCATTGAGGGGCACCTCGGTTGTTTCCAGGTTCTGGCTATTACAAATAATGCTGCTGTGAAAATAGTTGCACAAATGCTTTTGTAGTATGATTGGGCATCTCTTGGATATATTCCCAAGAGTGGTATTGCTGAATCCTGATGTAGGTTAATTCCCAATTTCCTGAGAAACTGCCACACTGATTTCCAAAGTGGTTGCACAAGTTTGCATTCCCACCAGCAATGGATGAGTGTTCCCGTTATACCACATCCTCTCCAGCATAGGCTATCCTTGGTGTTTTTGATTTTAGCCATTCTGACAGGTGTAAGATGGTATCTCAAAGTTGTTTTGATTTGCATTTCCCTGATCGCTAAGGAAGTTGAGCATGACCTTAGGTATCTTTTGGCCATTCGAACTTCTTCTGTTGGGAATTCTCAGTTCAGATCATTACCCATTTTTTAATTGGGTAATTTAGAGTTTTGATGTCTAGTTCCTTGAGTTCTTTATATATTTTGGAGATCAGACCTTTGTCTGATGTGGGGTTGGTGAAGATCTTCTCCCATTCAGTAGGATGCCTTTTTGTCTTACTGACAGTGTCCTTTGCTTTACAGAAGCTTCTCAGTTTCAGGAGGTCCCATTTATTCATTATTGCTTTTAATGTCTGTGCCACTGGGGTTTTACATAGGAAATGGTCTCCTGTGCCCATGTATTGCAGGCTACTTCCCACTTTCTCTTCTATCAGGTTAAGTGTGGCCAGATTAATATTGAGGTCTTTAATCCATCTGGATTTGAGTTTTGTGCATGGAGATAAGTAAGGATCTATTTTCATTCTCCTACAGGTTGACATCCAGTTAGGCCAACACCATTTGTTAAAGATGCTTTCATTCTTCCAATGTATACTTTTAGCTTCTTTGTCAAATAAGAGGTGTTCATAGGTTTGTGGATTAATATCCGGGTCTTCAATTCAATTCCATTGGTCAACGTCTCTGTTTTTATGCCAATACCAAGCTGTTTTCATTACTGTAGCTCTGTAATAGAGTTTGAAGTCAGGGATGGTAATTCCTCCGGAAGTACCTTTATTGTATAGGATTGTTTTGGTGATCCTGGATTTTTTGTTTTCCTATATAAAGTTGATTATTGTTCTTTCAAGGTCTGTGAAGAATTTTGTTGGAATTTTGATGGGGATTGCGTTGAATTTATAGGTTGCCTTTGATAGAATTGCCATTTGTACTATGTTGATCCTACCAATCTAAGAGCATGGGAGATCCTTCCATTTTCTGGTATCCTCTTCAATTTCTTTCTTCAAAGACTTAAAGTTCTTGTCAAATAGTTATTGCACTTCCTTGGTTAGTGTTACCCCAAGATACTTTATGCTATTTGTGACTATCATGAAAGGTGATGTTTCTCTGATTTCCCTCTCTGCTTCTTTATTCTTTGTGTATTGGAGGGCTACCGATTTTTTTTAGTTGATCTTGTATCCTGCCACATTACTGAAGGTGTTTATCAGCTGTAGGAGTTCTTTGGTAGAGTTTTTGGGGTTGCTTATGTACACTATCATATCATCTAAATAACAAAAGTTTGACTTCTTCCTTTCCAATTCGAATCCCCTTAATCTCCTTATGATGTCTCATTGCTATTGTTAGAACTTCAAGCATTATATTGAAAGGTATGGAAAGAGTGGACAGCCTTGTCTCATTCCTGATTTTAGTGGAATCACTTCATGTTTCTCTCCATTTAATTTGATGTTAGCTGTCGGATTGCTGTATTTTGCTTTTATTATATTTAGGTATGAATATCCCTAATCTCTCCAAATTTATCATAAAGGGGTGCTGAATTTTGTCAAATGCTTTTTCAGCATTTAATGAAATGATCATATGTTTTTTTCTTTCAGTTTATTTATATGATGGATTACATTGGTACATTTTTGTGTGTTGAACCATGCCTGCATCTCTAGGATGAAGCCTACTTGATCATAATGGATAATTTTTTGATGCGTTCTTGGATTCGGTTTGCCAGTATTTTATTGAGAATTTTTGCGTCAATGTTCATGAGTGAGATTGGTCTGTAATTCTCTTTCTTGGTTGAGTCTTTGTGTGGTTTTGGTATCGGGGTAATTGTAGCTTCATAATTAAAGTTTGGCAAAGACTCTTCTGTTTCTATTTTGTGAAACACATTAAGGAGTATAAGTATTAGCTCTTCTTGGAAGTTCTGGTAGAATTCTGCATTAAAACCATCTGGTCCTGGGCTTTTTTTGGTAAAGAAGTTTTTGATGACCACTTCTATTTCCTCTCGACTTATAGGTCTATTTAAGTTTTTCACTTGGTCTTAATTTAATTTTGGTATATGGTACTTATCTAAAAAACTGTCCATTTCTTTTACATTTTCCAATTTTGTGGCATACAGGCTTTTGTAGTAAGATCTAATGATTCTCTGAATTTCTTCTGTGTCTGTGGTTATGTCCCCCTTTTCATTTCTGATCTTGTCAATTTGCGTGTTCTCTCTCTGCCGTTTGATTAGTTTGGATAGGGGTTTGTCAATCTTGTTGATTTTCTCAAAGAACCAGCTCTTTGTTTCATTGATTCCTTGGATTGTTTTCTGTGTTTCTATTTAGTTGATTTTAGCCCTAACTTTGATTGTTTCCAGTCTTCTACTCCTCCTGGGTAAGTCTGCTTCTTTTTTTTCTAGAGCTTTCAGGTGTGCTGTTAAGTCTAATGTGAGCTTTCTCTGTTTTCTTTGTGTGGGCATTTAGTGCTATGAACTTTCCTCTTAACACTGCTTTCATAGTGTCCCATAGATGTCGGTATGTTGTGTCCTAATTTTTGTTGAATTCAAGGAAGACTTTAATTTCTTTTTTTATTTCTTCCTTGACCCAGGGGTGGTTCAGTAGTTGACTGTTCAGTTTCTATGAGTTTGTAGGCTTTCTTGGGGTAGAATTGTTGTTGAATTCTAACTTTATTCCATGGTGATCCGATAGTACACAAGTGGTTACTACAATGTTTTTGGATCTGTGGATGTTTGCTTTGTTACTGATTATGTGATCAATGTTCGAGAAGGTTCCATGAGATGCTGAGAAGAAGGTATATTCTTTCCTGTTTGTGTGGAATGTTCTATAGATGTCTGTTAAGTCCATTTGGTTCCATATATCTGTTAGTTCTCTTATTTCTCCGTTTAGTTTCTTGTCCATTGGTGAGACAAGAGTGTTGAAAGGTCCCGCAAAGAACCTTAAGTATCTTTTGGCCATTTGAACTTCTTCTGTTGAGAATTCTCTATTCAGGTCCTTACCCCATTTTTTAATTGGGGTATTTAGAATTTTAATGTCTAGTTGCTTGAGTTCTTTGTGTATTTTGGAGATCAGACCTTTGTCTGATGTGGGGTTGGTGAAGATCTTGTCCCATTCAGTAGGATGCCTTTTTGTCTTACTGACTGTGTCTTCTGCTTTACAGAAGCTTCTCAGTTTCAGGAGGTCCCATTTGTTCATTGTTGTTCTTATTGTCTGTGCCATTGGGGTTTTACACTAAGAAGTAGTCTCCAGTGCCCACGTATTGCAGGCTACTTCCCACTTTCGCTTCTATCAGGTTCAGTGTGGTCTGATTTGTATTGAGGTCTTTAATCCATTTGGATATGAGTTTTGTGCATGGAGATAAGTAAGGATCTATTTTCATTCTCCTACAGGTTGACATCCAGTTATGCCAGCACAGTTTGTTAAAAATGCTTTCATTCTTCCATTGTATAATTTTAGCCTCTTTGTCAAATATGAGGTGTTCATAGGTTTGTGCAATAAATTCTGGGTCTTTGATTTGATTCCATTGATCAACATCTCTGTTTTTATGCCAATACCACGCTGTTTTCATTACTGTAGCTCTATAATAGAGTTTGAAGTCAGGGATGGTAACGCCTCCAGCAGTTCCTTTTTTATATAGGATTGTTTTGGCTATCCTGGGCTTTTTGTTTTTCCATATAAAATTAGTGAGTGTTCTCTCAATGTCTATGAAGAATTTTGTTGGGATTTTGATGGGGATTGCATTGAATCTATAGATTGCGTTTGATAGAATTGCCATTTTTACTATATTGATCCTACCAATCCAGGAGCATGAGCTATCTTTCCATTTTCTGGTATCCTCTTCGATTTCTTTCTTCAAGGTCTTAAAGTTCTTGTCAAATAGATCTTTTACTTCCTTGGTTAGTGTTACCCCAAGATACTTTATGCTATTTATGGTTATCGTGAAAGGTGATGTTTCTCTGATTTCTCTCTCTGTTTCTTTATCCTTTGTGTATAGGAGGGCTACTGATTTTTTTGAGTTGATTTTGTATCCTGCCACTTCACTGAATGTATCAGCTGTAGAAGTTCTTTGGTAGAGTTTTGGGGTTGCTTATGTACACTATCATATCATCTGCAAATAACGAAAGTTTGGCTTCTCCCTTCCAATTCGGATCCCCATGATCTCCTTATTTTGTCTTATAGCTATTGCTAGAACTTCAAACACTATATTAATGAGATATGGAGAGAGTGGACTGCCTTGTCTTGTTCCTGATTTTAGTGGAATCTCTTTGAGTTTCTCTCCGTATAATTTGATGTTAGCTATCGGCTTGCCATATATTGCTTTTATTATACTTAGATATGATCCTTGTATCCATAATATCTCCAAGATGTTTATGATAAAGGAGTGCTGAATTTTGTCAAATGCTTTTTCAGCATCTAATGAAATGATTATATGGTTTTTTCTTTCAGTTTGTTTATGTGATGGATTACATCGATAGATTTTCGTATGTTGAACCAGCCCTGCATCTCTAGGATGAAGCCTACTTGATCATAATGGCTGATTTTTTTAATGTGTTCTTGGATTCGGTTTGCCAGTATTTTATTGAGAATTTTTGCATCAATGTTCATAAGTGAGATTGGTCTATAATTCTCTTTCTTGGTTGCGTCTTTTTGTGGGTTTGGTATCAGGGTGATTGTAGCTTCATAAAAAGAGTTTGGCAATGACCCTTCTGTTTCTATTAAACATTAAGGAGTATAGATATCAGCTCTTCTTGGAAGTTCTGGTAGAATTCTGCATTAAAACCATCTGGTACTGGATTTTTTTGGTTGGGAGCTTTTTGATGACAGCTTCTATTTCCTCTCGACTTATAGGTCTATTTAAATTGTTCACCTGGTCTTGATTTAATTTTGGTATGTGGTATTTATCTAAAAAACTGTCCATTTCTTTTACATTTTCCAATTTTGTGGCATACAGTCTTTTGTAGTAAAACCTAATGATTCTTTGAATTTCCTCAGTGTCTGTTGTTATGTCCCCCTTTTCATTTCTGATCTTGTTAATTTGAGTGTTCTCTCTCTGTCTTTTGATTAGTTTGAATAAGGGTTTGTCAATCTTGTTGATTTTCTCAAGGAACCAGCTCTTCGTTTCATTGATTCTTTGGATTGTTTTCTGTGTCTCTATTTTGTTGATTTCAGCCCTCAGTTTGATTATTTCTAGTCTTCTACTCCTTCTGGGTGAGTCTGCTTCTTTTTCTTTTCTAGAGCTTTCAGGTGTGCTGTTAAGTCACTAATGTGTGCTTTTTCCATTTTCTTTATGTGGGCATTTTCCTCTTAGCACTGCTTTCATAGTGCCCCATAGGTTAGTGTATGTTTTTCTTTATTTTCATTGAATTCAAGGAAGACTTTGATTTCTTTCTTTATTTCTTCTTTGACCCAGGAGTGGTTCAGTAGTTGACTGTTCAGTTTCCATGAATTTGTATGTTTTTGGGGGGTGGAATTGTTGTTACATTCTAACTTTACTCCATGGTGATCCGACAAGGGGTTCCAAAAAAGGTGGTTACTCCAACTTTTTTGTATCTGTGAATGTTTGCTTTGTTACCAAGTGTGTGATCAATTTTCGAGAAGGGTCCATGAGATGCTGAGAAGAAGGTATATTCTTTCCTGTTTGTGTGGAATGTTCTATAGATGTCTATTAAATCCATTTGATTCATTACATCTGTTAGTTCTCTTATTTTTCCATTTAGTTTCTGTCTGGTTGACCTGTCCATTGGTGAGAGAGGAGTATTGAAATCCCCTACTATTAGTGTGTGAGGTTTGACATGTGATTTGAGTTCTAGTAATGTTTTTTTACATATATGGGTCCTTTTATATTAGGGGCATAGATATTCAGGATTGAGACTTCATCTTGATGAATCTCTCCTGTTATGAGTATGAAGTGTCTATCTCCATCTCTTCTGATTGATTTTAATTTGTAGTCGATTTTGTTAGATATTAGTATAGCCACACCTGCTTGTTTCTTAGTGCCGTTTGATTGAAAAACCTTTTCCCAACCCTTTACTCTGAGATAATGTCTGTCTTTGTGGGTGAGGTGCAAACAGCAGAATGTCGGATCCTGTTTTTGTGTACATTCTCTTAACCTGTGTCTTTTTATAGTTGAGTTGAGTCTGTTGATATTAAGCGTTATTAATGACCAGTGGTTATTAATTCCGGTTGTTTTCTTTTTGGTAGTAGGGTTTGTGTGTCTCTCTTCTTTGAATTGAGCTGGTGTACGGTTGTTAGATGTCTGTGTTATTATGGGTGTTGTTTGCTTCCTTTAGTTGTGGTTTACCTTTTAGTACTTTCTGTAAGGCTGGGTTTGTGGCTATATATTGCTTAAATTTGTTTTTATCTTAGAATATCTTGTTTTCCCCATCAATGGTGAAAGAAAGCTTTGCTGGGTATAGTAGTCTGGGCTTGCATCCATGTTCTCTTAGTGTCTGCAGCACATCTATCCATGACCTTCTGGCTTTCATGGTTTCCATAGAGAAGTCAGGTGTAATTCTGATAGGTTTCCCCTTATATGTTACTTGACGTTTTTCCTTTGCAGCTCTTAATATTCTTTCTTTATTCTGTATGGTTTGTGTTTTGATTATTATATAGCAAGGGGATGGTTTTTTTTTTTGATCCAGCCTATTTGGTGTTCTGTATGCTTCTTGAACCTTCATAGGAATATCCTTCTTTAGGTTTGGAAAGTTTTCTTCAATAATTTTGTTGAATATATTTTCTGGGCCTTTGGAGGGGAATTCTTCTCCTTCTTCTATCCCAATCATTCTTAGGTTTGGTCTTTTCATGGTGTCCCAGATTTTGTTATGAATTTGTTGGATTTGTTGTTTTCTTCGATCAATGAGTTTATTTTTTCTATTGTATCTTCAGCAGCTGAGATTCTTTCTTCTATCTCTTGTATTCTGTTGGTTATACTTGTCTGAGTGGTTCCCGTTCATTTATCCAGATTTTCCATATCCCGCCAACTCTCGGTTTGTGTTCTCTTCATTGCCTCCATTTCAGTTTCCAAGTTTTAAACTGTTTCCTTTGCCTGTTTGATTGCTTTTTCTTGGTTTTCTTGGGTATCTTTGAGGAATTTATTCATTTCTTCTAACTTTTTGTTAGTTTTCTCATCCCTTTCTTCAAAGGAGTTTTCAACTCTTCTTTAAAGATCTCTATAACTTTCATAATGTTACGTTTAAAGTCAATTTCTTCTACTTCTTCTGGGATAGGTTGTTCAGGTTTTCCTGTTCCATACTAGCTGGATTCTGGTGTTATCAACTTGCTTTTTAGGTTGTTAGATGAATTCTTGGATTGGTGCCTGCCCATCTCTTCCTTCAAATGTCTTAGAGAGAGTCTCGGTGGCTTGGTCCTTCAGACTGGGTGTATCCACCTGCACTGGTCAGGGCACTTTGCTGGCTCAGGACTTTGCAGTTGATCCAGATGTATCTGCTGGCACTGGATCAAGGCCCCTTGCGGTATCCAAATGGATCTGCCGGCACTGGGAAGGACTCCTTTCTGGCCCAGGAACTCCCAGTCCAAAGGGCGGGCTTAGTGAAAGTTGCCCACTCTGCTCCATGGGGCAAAGGGGGCCCTCTAGCACTGGGCTCACCTTTCCCCCAAGGCCTCAGCCCGGAAGTAGGCTGAGTTCTGGGGCAGCTAGGACCCCGCAGATGGAAAGGGGTACCTGTGGGTGAGCTGGGTTGTGATAAGCAGAAAAGCCAGTAGAGGGGGGCCCTAAGTGGCCAGAAAGCCTCGGGGACGGGCTAGGACCTACTTACCGGGATCCAGATGAATCTGCTGACACTGGGAAGGACTCCTTTCTGGTCGCCAATGGCTTTTCTAGCCC
This sequence comes from Ondatra zibethicus, assembly GCA_004026605.1. Lineage (NCBI taxonomy): Eukaryota > Metazoa > Chordata > Mammalia > Rodentia > Cricetidae > Ondatra > Ondatra zibethicus. The sequence continues at coordinate 4,865 of PVIU01013401.1, read as the reverse complement.
AAATGTCCTCAATCTTTCCACAATCTACCCCAATTCAACAGGGTCAGGTCTATTACAAAAATACCCCACACTTCTGGTAATAAATTGTCTTATTTTGGCATATTATTGCTGTGATGAATCACCTTGACAAGACCAACATTGCGATGAAAGGAATTATTTTGTTTACACTACCATATCACTGTGCATCATCAAAGAAAGTCAGGACCAGAACTCACATAGGACAGGACCATGCAGGAGAGAACTCAAGCAGAAGTGATAGAATGATCTTCTTTACTGGCTTGCACACTATGGATGCTCAGTCTGCTTTCTTATACAATAGTGTGTGAAGTCCTTCTGTCTATGTTTTTGGCACCCACGTGGCCAAATAAATCCACTTAAAAACCTGAGAAAGCTTGAAATGAAATGCTAGACACAAAAAACAAAGTTTAGCCACATTTTTTTCAGCTGGCAGCTTGCTGCAGCTCCTTTAAGAAAGGTTTTCCTGAGTCAGCAATAGCAGAAAAGCCACGCAGTTTTGAAGTGGTGGCTTTCTGTGTTGTCCTGCCAGTGCAAAATCTGACTCTTTCAGGCAGGAGGTCTGGCTACAGAGCATTTTGATGGGGTTTGTGAGCAGACTGCTGCAGCTTGCTTAATAGCAACATAGACTTGCTGTGTGCCTGACAATGAAGCTGTGTGCATGACTCTCAGAGGCATGAGTGGCTCTGCCATGCTGGTCTGGGCAGGCAAGCAGAAAGTACTGTATATACCATAGTAATGATACAACTTAAGTTTTAAGAAGCACTTAGCATTTTAAAAAGCTCCCCTGGACAGTAAAAGAATTACAGATATGCAATAAAGACAAATCCAGATGAGTCATAGTATTGGATAAATGTACATAGGCTTGGAACAGAGAGCAAAAAGAGTATAAAGAGTCATAAAATAAAGGTAATGCTTTAAAAAAAGAGTAAAGTCTTTAAAGAGACAGAGTACAGATAGTCATAGACTAAAAAGAATAAAGAAAAATAAGCCATGTAAAAATGGAAAATTCACAGAGAATCTGCATTGTGCATATTATTGCATTATCTTTAAATTATTTTACTGTGAATGGGTTAAATACAGACAGACATTTTATTGTATTGGCTGCTAAGCTAAACCAGCATGTATATTGCAAAGGTATCATGACTTCCAAATTTGGGTCTAAGGATATGTTGCTTTGGAAAAGAGGTTCTTCTCTTGTTCCACAGAGGTTGAAAACCTGTGGATTGCTTCCACACTGGTGTGGTTTGATAGACTACAAACCCCTGAAAGGTCACCATGAACACCCCCAAATAATTACTCTGCACAACTGCTGACTGAGATGAACCTAGCACACAGGATACACCATGAAAGACCTGATTAACAGCACCCCCAATCAGCAGGAAGCAATATGGAGAAACTACACCCATATTCCCAAATATTGTTTATAAATGTTTGTTTACATTTAAAGGGGATATGCTATAGAGATTTGCATTGGAATGGATCTTGGTTTATTGATACAAATTTAAGGCCAATTTTGTTATATGTATATATATTTCTGATCTTGATTAAGGTATTGTGTTTGTCTAGCTCATTTAAAATGTAATGTATAATTAAGAAATATAAGTTCATAATCATCTGTAATAGTTAAGTTTGTAGTTAGACATGTTAGTTAGATTTTCTAGATATGCAGAGATGTATTTTGGTTAGATAGGTATTCTTCAAATCTTTCAAAGACCTTCAGAATATGGCATTTACAATGTTTTAAGAACTTCCTGGCAGCACCAAGCTACTTCAAGAGGATGATGGGCATTGAAGAGGCTCCTTACGGAGTTGGTTGACCATTTGGCAAGAAACTGCTCTTGCCTGGACTGCTTGATAAACTAGACATGCAGGACCCAAAGAGAAATGACTGCTAAACTTGCCTAATGCTGAAACTATCCTTCAGGGTTCCTGCTTCATGAAAGAGTCTGCTAGACATTCTGTAGGACACCAAAAATTGTGTTGGACAAACTGCCAGATAGATGGAACTGTCTTTGAAATTTCCTGCTTTGTGAAAAAGTCTGCTGGATACTATGTGCCTATAGGCTGAAGATGGATGCCCCAATGGTACAGAAGAACTTTGGGCTACTGTCTAGGCAGTAAGATGTCACTCTCTATTCTAGAACTTTGGAAGTTGCTTACAATGCACTTTCTGCTTACTTAGGTAATATTATATCCTTCTGGAGTCTTTGATGGAGTTGAAAAATAGATAGTTATAGTTTTCTTTAGTTATGATAAAAGATTAAGTAAATAGAAACATTTTAACTGTAATTATTGATAAATGTTTGTTATATGTAATTTTGCTATGTTAATGCTTTGCTTTTTGTTTAAACAGAAAAGGGAAAATGATATGGGAGATCCTTCTGCCTGTGTGTTGCTTTTATTGGTTAATGAATAAAGAACTGCTTTGAGCCTATGGCAGGGAAAAACAGAACTAGGCGGGGAAAGCTAGGCTGTGTGCTGGAAGAAAGGAGGCAGAGTCAGAAAGATGCCACATAGCCCTGCCGGAGACAGACAACAGAACTTTAGCTGGTAAGCCACAGCCACGTGGTGATACACAGATTAATAGAAATGGGTTAAATTAATATGTAAGAGTTAGCCAATAAGAACCTAGAGCTAATGGGTCAAGCAATGATTTAGTTAATACATATCTGCGTGATTATTTTGGGTCTAAGCTAGCCAGGCAGCTGGGAACTAAGAAGCAGCCTCCCACTACAATGGAACCCAGAACCTCCATCCCAGGGAAAGCCCTACCAACAATACTCAGCTCCCTTCCTCATCAATAACTAAGAAAATCCTTTACAGGCTCGTCCACAGTTAGTTGTTATGGGGGCATCTTCTCAATGGGGTTCCCTTCTCTCATACAACTGTAGCTTGTTTCAAATTGGAATAAAAATAAGAAGCACATCTGTGTTCCTACTTAGCTCCAATAAGATAGTAAAATGTTATATAGCACATATACATGATTGCATATATATATATATATATATATATATATACACATACAGTGCTATATAGATTTTATCATGTTAGAATTCACCTGAGGGTCTTGCACATACTTTAAAAAGGGCTCTAACACTGATCTCAAGTCTTAGTCCTAATGAATAATTTTGATAAGTTTGTAAAAACAAACAGATACACAAGACAAGACCACTATGGAAGGAAGTGTTCTTTGTGGAATATGGAGTCAACAGATGAAAATGCAATGTATTCAACTCTCTTTTTCATTTAATAGCATTTTAATATTTAATGCAATAAAACTTATAGCATTACAATAGGAAATACTTAAAAACAATGAAAACTCGATTACAACTTCCTATGATACTGTTTGACCATAGGAGAAGAAAGGCCAGACATGATACTTAAAAGTCTTACAAGGATATTTGTATATGAGGGAACTCTTTGCAATATTCAGGAAACTTAAATATCCAGCCTCACAATCAAGGAACACACCAACACTGCCCAGTGGCTTTTCTATAAAGTGATGGAGTACTGGGTTTGTGGTAAGGAGACTACAATGACTACCCTCCTCCATACAGAAAAGAAGAAATGCACCCTTAGTTTCAACTTCTTTGTTTCTATTCCTTAACCAGGAATTGGTACAGACTCCTACAGCCCAGTCCCTAGAGTCCTTCAAATCTAGTTCCCAGTAATATTTCCCTGAGATGAAGCTCTGTGATCCCCAGGAGGCCAAATAGTATCCAACAGGATCCACAGATGTATCCTGATGCTGAGATCTGAAGCCGGCTCTTCTCATGACATTAAATAGGTTCTTCTTAAAATGCAATCCAAATAAATTTTCAAAGAAAATGTGCACTGTGGGAAGAGTCAACATTTTAGTGAAAATGACCATTTGTATTTCTGAGGTGACAGAGATCCTGAGAATCTTTTTGGTTTTTAAAAACTGGCTTGGATTGGAGGTTAAATTCATCAAAGCCAAGGATTAGCATAAGAAACAGAGTGGTAGCATGATGAAAAGTTTTATGAAACTTTTTGTAGATGCTGTAGATGAGGGAGCCTCAGCCTACTTCTGACAGGTGACTTTTAATTACACTGGCAAAGGAAGATGTGTGTATTGCAGTCAGTGCCACAGCAAAGGCTGACCTCCTTGGTCTACATAAAAAGTTATTACTAAGATATGACCAGTAATTTCTTTCATGTTAGTGTTTGTCTTTCCATGTAATTTTTATATTTATACTAAAGGAAGAGCTAAATTTACTTTAGAAGTAGTTCCCTATTAGCAATTGTCCTCCTTTAACCTCTGGTTCCTCTGATACTCTTTCCCTGTGAGGCTGAAATTGACTTTTAGATATACAAGGGGAATTGAGACACTGCCTCATGACCCATCAATTAGTTTTGTATTCATTGCTCATGATACATGGCTTTATCTGTTTAGTTATTTTATGATTTTTCTTTTTCAGTTTCTTTTAAGATAGGGTATTACTATTTAAACTTGACTGGCATGGAACTCCCTATGTTGACAAGACTGCCTTCAAACTCTCTCTATGATATTGATGGGATTACTATTGTGCACCACTGTATCTTGTGTATTTTTAATCAATGAGCTATAATGTAATATAAGAAATCAATTGCTAAAATGTGTAAAGGAATATAATCAAATATCTCCACCAGTGGGTACTCTTAATTTGAATTAGACTGTCCTCAGTTAATTAACCACTCAGTATGCCTCAATGAAAAACTGATACTCTCTGTTCAGTCAGTATCACACACAACCTGATAAATTGGTTTTCATTTTCATTTCTTTGTTTGAAAGATAACCATGTAATTAAGAATATTATAATATGACTAACCAAGACATATTTCTCAGG
>PVIU01013400.1:0-56109 GCA_004026605.1 Ondatra zibethicus | reverse complement strand
AGGATTCCCTATGCTGGAGAGGATGTGGAGTAAGGGGAACTCTCATCCATTGCTGGTGGGAATGCAAACTTGTGCAACCACTTTGGAAATCAGTGTGGCGGTTTCTCAGGAAATTGGGAATCAACCTACCTCAGGATCCAGCAATACCACTCTTGGGAATATACCCAAGAGAAGTCCAATCATACTACAAAAGCATTTCCTGCTTTTTCTTATATGTAAGTATTTGAGAACCCTTTCTTCCAGAAGTTATGTAAGTGATCCAATTAGCTTAACATTGGTCATTTTAGCTGTTAGGGTTCATATTTATTCAAAACAGTTCATTGTTCTACAGTTACTGGCAGTACACCTTTGATTGCATCGTCTGCTGAAGTGTTTGCAACGGATAGGATTAAAAGGGGAGCACATGTCATCATGCGATTTAAAACATAGCACTACCGTTCTAAGAAGGAGAATTCTCAGGTTCATTAGATCTGTGCACATTGGGCCGGTTGGTATTAAACTACTGCAGTTAGGCATCATATCCATCCTTTAAAGCAGTTTTGTGTTACCATCTCATCTGAAATACTCCTTTCCTCTCCAGGTTTCGTCGCCAGCTTTCTGAACCCTGTAATTCCTTTCCTCCACTGCCAACATTGCCAAGGGAAGGGCGTCCTATGTACCAACGCCAGATGTCTGAGCCAAACATCCCCTTCCCACCACAAGGCTTTAAGCAGGAGTACCACGACCCAGTCTATGAACACAACACCATGGTTGGAGGTGCAGCCAGCCAAAGCTTCCCCCCTCCTTTGATGATCAAACAGGAACCCAGAGATTTTGCATATGATTCAGGTAGGCCTATCCTCGGATTGAACTATATGTAAATCATCTTTTCTCCTCCCTTGTTGATTTGATTAGTGTCGTCAGACTGGGTGGCTTCTGACCATTGATTTGTAAGTGGCATCTTTCTGATTTTTATCCCATATGGTTATCAAATGACTTAGTCATGTGAGGTGATCAAAATCATGTCTGAAAATGAAACCAGTTCAAAGAGAGTGCAATGTATATATTGACACATACTCAACCTAGAGCAACAAATTATAATTTCCTCCTTGGTCCTGTGTTTTTCTTTTTTCTTTTCTATGTTAATGTTATTTAGAAACAATGCTTACAAAGTAATAGTCATTTATGGTAGGCATTTATACTTGGTAACTTAAAAAAGAATTGTTGAGATTAATACTCCAGAGGCTCTAAAGTAAGAATTCTTACCTAGGAAGGGAACATTAAGAAAAGCAAATTTAAGCTTCTTTCATAGGGTTTAGCTTTGTCTCAGTGAGTTAGAAAATTCTACATATCATCTTTCAGAGGATAGGGGTCATCCTGAAGTTAAAGAAGCTTAAAATTGATCTCAAATGTTACTCCCAAATTTCACCAACATTTAATTTTGAAACTCAAACATTTACCTAACTCATCTCTATTGAGTTTTTCCTGCTATCCATCTGTGAAATTAGGACATAAGATTTTTACATTTCTAGGTATTTTGAAAAGACATGTGAAGTAAAGGGTAATTTTTATAACGAGGACACCACACACCTGTAAATTTTTATTACTAACATTATTGTAGCTGTTAGATGTGGAGATACTTGAGTACGCTGCAATTTCCTTCCACCTGGATGCAAGGGGATGGGCATTCTTTATGAAAGAACTATTGCACCCCTGCTAATAACTGCTCAGTTCTGCTCAGGGGACAGAAAACTACTTCCAGGTTTTAAGTTGAGTAAATATGAATGTCCCTCAAATTGTAACACAAGGCAGCCCTGTGACTTAGAGGCTGTCTCTCAGCCTCTGTCCTCCAAGGACAGGAAGATAAAGGACCGAGGGCACTGGCCACTCTAAAGCATGCTCAACATTCTGAAAACACAGTAATTTCCCAACAACACTGAGTTGCCTATCCAACTGACCCTTCTAGGTCTATGAGTAGATTCATCTCAGGCTTGGTTTCTTGAGGGCAGAGCATTTGTTTGGGACCCCCACCTAGGTCCAGAGGATCTCCCAGGGTTAGCTGGTTAAGAAGGCATAGGATCAGAATGAGAAGGTCCCTTAAGTCTGTGTGTCAGGCCTTCTAGGTCTGGGGAAACATTAGGTTGAGGGATAGGAAGGTGGGTGGCCTAGTCCCAGTAGAAACATTGGCCCCATTCTATTCCAGAACTAAGAGGTTTTATTGATAGCTAAATTTGATCTGGACTTTTGGATTGTTTTCCAGATATGTTTTCAAAGAAGAGAAAAGAATAGATATCTATTTTGTATGGTTTACAATTTAGAAAAATAGCCAGTTGAATGAGGGCGGGCATCTTGGGAACTTGAAGTTCTTCCTAGTGTTTTGAGTTAGAAATGTTTCACATCTGCCATTGGATCTCCATAATTAAATAATTTGCAAGCCAATGGACTTTACTATGGGCAGGAAACATTTTCTCTCCGTGAATATCAAATTCTCTTAAATGCTATTAAGCTTATCTCTAACTATATTTTCATTTGCTACAGTACAGTTAAATTCATCACTGAATTTTAAAAACGTACAAATGGAAATTATATAAATTAGCTCAAATAGACAATCAATGGGACTTGTGCAATATGTTGAAAATTTTGTGTTTTTGATATGTGTTTTTAAATCTATAGTGCCCAAAATGAGAATCATCAAACCTTCTGTGATTTGTTCCACATGTGTCTCCTTACGTTTATATTGCAAACACATGTATGCATAGGGTGGAATTGATCATTTACATTATGTGAACCAAGCAGGAAGAGATTTAAGGATTCTAATGAAGCAAAACTTTAATAGGTGGGTCTGTAAGAGATAGCAGCATTACCTGTGGGTCAAATACAATGTGGATGTTAGTTGGCCACGGTGTGCCTCACAAGCACAATGTTTACCCCTCATAAGTTCCACATAAGTTCCAGCATCCTGTCATAACTGTGGGTGTCTTTCTTAGGTGTGCCTTGTATCTTGCAGTTGGATTGTAAAGTGCTACTTAACTTCTGAGAAGCCATTAATTTTATTCTACCCCCAGTTACATTTAAAATTGACACAGTTATACAACATTTCTTAATTCTAAATTCAGTTTTGCCTGTAAGGTTCAGCTTTATTTGAATAGTTACACAATAAAGATTGGACTGTTGAGTGTAATTTAAAGAAAGCACTTTGGGATATGACTTAGAAGAAAATCACTAATCTGTTGGTATCAAAGTGCATTTTGCTGTTATGAAGTTGATCTGTTGTATATGTCGTATGTTGCAACCAACAGGGGTGATCTCTGGATATTCTGTTTGTTGTCGTTAGCTCATTCATCTTTCCCAAGAGCACATTAAACATCCCTTTAGGAACTCTAATGTATTTATCATTGAATCACCACTCTCTCTTTTTCCTATTGGGTTTGAACCAGTAGCACATCAGGAAACACATCACATGTAATTTTCAAACAACACAAGCAGCGAGGTTTTCTCAGCAAGTAAACTAGAATTTGTGACCCTTCAGAGGGATTTTTAGGGTACTTTATTGGTTAATTCAATGTACTATAAATGTTGTGACAATAAAAGATGTCTTCAAAGAGAAAAGACAGCATGATTGTGCTCTAATAAAACCTGACATTAATTATGACATGGGAAATGGAAGGTCTATTAGTTATAATTATAATTACAGGAATGCAATTTCAACTGCCGAATATTTAAGATAAAAATTCAAAATATTATGTTATTAAAGGAGAAATCTTTATTCAAGGGATGAGGGGGGGATAATATTGGATCAGAAGACAGGGAAGAGAAAATAACTGGCTATTCAAGGAGCCGTTTGTTAGGCAGTTACACCATGATACTGTGTTGGAAAGCTAACACAATGTCGACTCTGTTGATTTGTTCCTGTCCACTAGCCAGTTAGTGCTGTGTAGAGCACCATATAGATTTTTATTAGTCAGTTGCCTTCTAAAATTCACTGTATGTGCAGCACTCCTTGGCCAAGTGACCACGTATAGTTAGGACATGTGGAGTGCCTCGTGTGGAGCATGTAACACATTTACGTTAGGCAGCATCCCACTTGTATGAGCTCCCTTGCCCAAGTTTTAACTCTCCATGTCACCTTAGAATGCCAATGGGACAGGTATTTTATTATTCACCGTTTATTTACATTTTTGTGACGGTCTTGCTATGTAACTCCAGTTGGCCTGGTTCTCACCGTGTTGACAAAGTAAACCTTGGATTTTTCAGAATCTTTCCTACTCAGCCTCTGGACTTGCTAGTCTTGGTGCATGACCACCATCCCTAGATATAGAGCAGATGTGCACAGATCTACATCCATCTAACCTCTGCAGAAGCATTGGTTCCATCCTAAACCAGGGCATATATAACAATTTTATTTGTAGTTCTTAGCTTACTTCTCAATCCATGGTCTTTCATTGTATTTGTTCAGAATAAAGGGGAGTGTGCCACAGATTTTTGCATGTACTTTTATAACTTTCCTCCATCTGGATTAATAATGTCTGTATGGCTGAAGGTTCTCTGTGAGATCCAGGGGCTCGCATAGCATCAACTGCTTTCAGCATTTGGCGATGAGCTTCCCTAATTTAGGAAAGAGTGTAGCTCACATGGGCCCATGGTCAAATTTTATTCCAATTTTAGTTGCTCACTGCTTCAAAGGAACAAATTGTCAGGCCTCAAACCCTGTAAAAGATTAGGTTGTACTCTTTCTTTCTTGTCTTTTTTTTCTAGCAAAATTTCTTTCAAACTTCCTGTTTCCTTTTGAGACAGGCCCTCACTGTATAGCTGTACCTCGTTTGGAGTTCACTATGTGGACCTAGCAGTCAGTGAATTTACAGATATCTATGTCCAAATTGCTGGGATTAAAGGCATGCATCACCTTGTCTTGCTCCTCAGACATTTTTATGAACTGAGTTTCTCATTGGCTGGAGAGATGGTTCAGCTGTTCAGAGTGCTCTTGCAGAGAACCTGAATTTGGTTCCCAGCACCTACATGGCAATTCACAATTGTCTGTAGCTCCAGTTCTAGGGGACCTAAGGTTGGTTGCCGAGCCCTGTTGTTACCAGGTGCACATGTGGTGAATGTACAAACATGGAGGCAAGTCCTCCTACACGTGAGATAAAAACGAATCTTGAAGAAAAATAACTGAGTTTATCAAAGAGGTGGTTCTTTATAAAGTTCTTCTGGCAGAAGCTTAATAATAATTACAAGAAAGGGAAGCCAACTGACAGCCCACTAGCTACAAGTCCATTGCATGAGATGGGTTCTCTTTCCAGACTTCACAATTTTATTTGAATATCCCGATGTGCGACGCACACCCTTAAAGCAGAGCAGAAGACTCGGAACTTCCATCAGCTGTGTTCACTTTACATGAGGAAGCTTGTGAGGTCTTGCGGCACCTAAAACAGATGCAAGGAAGCTCTTAGCAGAATTGCACGTCCCCCTTTTCAGTCTTCACTGCAAACCATTCTTCAGTCCATCCATTTTTTCCCCTAGGCAACCTCTCTCATTTTTCCACATGGATTTCTTTTATCACCTTAGAAAAATGTAAAGACTTAGATTTTCTGTAATTAGCTAGTAAATATATGATATGTAGGCAGAGAAATGGGAAAATAAATACTTCCAAAATATTTGCCTCATGTTAAATATGTTAAAACTAAAGTATGTTTTAATTTTCTACTTTCAGAGGTGGTGGATATGTCTAGTATTCCCATGGGCCTCGGTCAACACTTTAATAAAGAGTTCTGATTCCTCTTCAGTTTCAGAAGTGTGTCTAGTGGAATATTTCAACGTTACAAGTACTGTTCTGTGTTTTTCTGTGTTGGTGGACCATCACCCTAAACATCTAGATCAGTGGTCCTCGACCTTCCTAATGCTATGACCTTTAATACAGTTCCCCAACCATAAAATTATTTTTCGTTGCTAGTTCAAAGCATAACAGTTTTCTTTTTACTGTTCTGAATTGTAATGTAGATATCTGTGTTTCCTGATGGTCTTAGGTTGTTCAACTTCCTAAGGCATCAAGACCCACAGGTTGAGAACCACTGATCTAGATGTATGGAAGTGAAATTGAGTCCTAACTCTGTTAGAGTGAGCGTAACGTGGGCTTCCAGTTGCAGGGTTTAGAACATGGTTTTAAATTGAAGATGAAGTCATTGGGAAAGGCAGTAAGAACAATGCCCATTTTTTTCCACATTTTGATATGGTTTGTCAGAAACTTAATCCACTGACATTTAAAAGAAATAATAAAACATTTAAAAGAAATAGTAAAATTAAGAAAGCTAAAACCACTCATAACGCATCTGCAGATGATGACTTCCAGTACTCTTACCTCACCTTTGATGATATCCCAGAGCTTTCATTACCGACAGCGAGCCTAACACACTCATCCGAAGGGCAGGATGATTTAGTTTGGACCAAGCTTTTGAGATCTCAATCCATAGTCCGTGGCAGTGTTGACTCTTGGTGTATGGCAAAAACAGAGCATTCTTGAAGTGGGGACATATGAGAGAGGAGGCTATGCTGACCTATACAACCAGAGATAGGGACAGGGAAGGAGACCAAATAGAACCTTTGAAGTTTCCTCTCTGCAGACTGATTTCCTCCAGGTTCTAATATCTACCATCTCCCAAACAGCACTAACAGTGGGAGACCAAGTCTTCAGTTCTGGAGCCCATAGGGAAGATGCATACCCCAACCATCTTTACAAAACAACTTATTATTTGCTTACAGCAGGACACATATTTTTGGAACTCGTCAGAAAAATTATAGAGCATTCTAGCAAAATTAGCTTCAAAGATACCATCTCATGAATTCTCAACAATTGGGTGTTTTCAGGAAGAAAAAAAAAATGTTCAGGAAATACAACAAATGCAATGATCAAATAAAGTTATTGAAATTCTAGTAGAGTCAAGCATAACACAGGATATAGCAAGCAAAGGTTTTTTGTATCTTTTGGAATACTCTAAGACATCATAAAATCTCAGCCTTCATTATTCTCAAAATGTAAGAGATGTGTAATTTCTATCTGGTAAATATTCTTATACCATCGGCAATTCAGTGATTTCATCCTGATAAAACCCGTTTTCCATTTTTACTTAAAAATGTAATCAGAACTGGGCTCTATTTAGATAGTTAGGTGGGCAAAGAGGTGGGATACGATTTTCTGCTTGAAGTTCCTAAGGCAGCTGTGAGAGTTACCACATCCTTCCTAACGTACAGCTCCTCTGCTCATCCACACAATCACCCCAGTTCACTCCCTTGTTGCTAGAATGGAACACCTAAAATAGGAAAAGCCACCATATCTAGACCTGTTGAACTCGTCAAAAAAATTATAGACCATCCTTCATGTATGATAAAATTATACTTCTTAATACATTTAGAAAAAATATACATAAAATATGTTTAATATGTTTAACTTCCATAGCAGTGTAACTTAAGAGTAGTACAGTGTTATAGTTTGTCGATCTTTGTGGTCATGTGACTGAGAAGGAACTGCAGTAAATTACCACTGCCCAACCGTGGAAATGGTCCTACTGAATGCATACTGCTCTTGCACCATCACAGAATTAAAGTTAAGTAGGAGGCTAACTGCATTTCAGTACCAGAACGGAATCTAAATCACCAATTAACGAGCAATATTTTAATATCCATCCCCAAATTGTTGTTAGGCTTTATTCCACGGGCGGTTCTAGTCTGGTTTCAAATGTATTGAGTCATAGAGGTTATATGGCACATTGCATTCTTAAAAATATGAGATAATGTTGGCACTGGTGGCACATGCCTCTAATCCCAGTACTCTGGAGGCAAAGGCAAGCACAAGTTCATGCATTTGAGGCCAGCTTGGTCGATAAAGGAAACCTCAGGCCAACAAAGGATACATAGTGAGATCCTGTCTTTTAAATAAACACCACATAAAATGGTGTATATTTATCCATTAGTGGTGCCTTATATGGTGCGTCACCACTCCTCTTCCCCTGTGACTTCTTCAATTATTTAAATTTGGAGCATGCAAGATAAGGCTGTAATGTTTCCTAGCATTGATTTGCTGATGCTGGAGGTTGTTATTTAAATGCTGAACTGCCATAATGCCACAGCGGAAACGGATTTCAAACCCACTGCGCTTTCCTGCTCCTGACTGTCTCCTCTGCCCTCCCTGGGCATGGCAGCCTTCCCCAGCTGACTGCCCAGGTGTGAACTCAAGTCACCAGAAGAGAGATATGCTTTCTTCCCTCAATAGGCAAAGCCCAAGTTACAGATTGCACATAAAAACCATGTTTGGGTTAGCACTGGCCTTTTCCAGTTCATCCCTGTGATTGCTTAGATTAGATAATTTTGAACATTGCCATTTTTGGTAATTTCTGTTACAACTATGATTATGGTTCTATGAAATCTGGCATTTTGTACCTGAGATGTAACACTCCCACAGGCTGAGCTCTGGCCCTGTTCCATATGAAATATCCTTACTTAAGGCCACATTTTATTTCATATAAGGATGTGGCTTGTTTTTCCCTCTTTCCTAACTTTTAACACTGTTGCTTGAAGAAATGCAAGTTGAGAATCACTTGGGAATTTTACAGAATGAGCTATTGATTCTGTGGGAGATGCTAACCTCCTATCTGTTTCTCTAGTATCCAAAGATAATTTTCTCTCACTCAACCAGGGATTTGTGGACAAGCAGGATGATGTTTTAGGTACTTCAACTGTGAAAAGTGACAGTGGTATTTATCTAATTGATCTCATTATTATAATTGTTGTCATGGGTCAGTCTCACAATTTGACTGCTTTTAATTGTCTACCTTCCTTATGTGGGTTTCTGGTTGAAATAGCAATTCTACCAAGCCAGGATACTGCTTTATGCTATCAGTTTTTCTAAGAAATGCTTCAGTATACTCTAAATCTACAGTTACTGTAAGTGGCCTTGGCGAGTGATTTGATTTGAGAATTGAGACTACAGTCTGGATTTACTCTTTATGCATTAACACAGGTCAAATGGACAGGGACTGCATTTTAAGTCAGTAATGGAAGGCTGAAGGCTGTCTTAAACCAATCATATCAGTTTTGCCCATGACTGATTGATCCCTAGGGGCAGAGCCTTGTAAGCATTTCTCTTCCATGAATGGACTCCATAGAGCCTGGAGTTTCATTCATAAAATGGAGACTGAAAGGAAACACACACACATGCACAAGCGCGCGCACACACACACACACAGAACCTGGCTCTCTGGAATGTCATTTATACAGAGCTGGAGGGTGTAGTGTTCCATCAGCTGCTGCTTTTGCCAGTTGACTGGAAGTAGTGATTAATGCTCATTGGTCCTGCCTGTGTGTAACCTGACACTACTTATGGCCTTCCAGAGTCCCTAATGTATGGTGAACGAGAAGACAACATTCTCAAATCAGAAACATAAACAGGAACTGGTGGGTCTGAATTCCATTCAAATATGTCATCTCAGCCCGACTGTGTTTGTCTAACTTGGATTTTACAGGCAGGAAAGGGGGAAGGGAAGGGATAATGTGCTTGTTAGTTGAACTGGCTTGGAAAAGGGGGTGGAGTACACTTTCATAGTGTGTAATTTATGGTTTCTTTTCAAACAAAACAACCAGGACACAGGCTTTGAGTTGCTTACCCCAAGTGGGTGAAATGAGTGTATAACTGTTCTTATAAGTGGAGCTGAGATTTGAAATTAAGTGAAACACTTTAAAGACCACTGACTTTGTCTTTCTGTGTCTAGCAAAGATGAACAAAGAGGCAAAGAAAAGATTACCTTCTTTTCAGAACTCTATCTATCTATCTATCTATCTATCTATCTATCTATCTATCTATCTATCTATCTGTGTGTGCACATGTGCATGCTTATTGGAGTGAATATTTTTGGATTTTAAATATTCTTATAAAATATTTTGGCACTCAAGGAGTTTCATATTCAAATGCCAGTATGGAAGAAAAGAAATAAGACGTAGGCAAGAGGAGGAATGGGTTTCAAAAATATTTCTTCTAAGTAGGATGCAAATAACTTAAAATATTTGTCAAACAATTTGTGTTGGGTTAATTAGATGCTTACCATTTTCACTATGTGTGTGAATATTTTTATTTCATTGATTTTAATAGTGCCCGAGACATTGTATAAGGACTGGTATTTAAAATAAATAGAAAAATAACCACAAAGCCACCAGAGACTGAAAAGTTAGCAGTCCTATGGTTGTGATTATTTCACAGACCTCTTTAACTCTGAGTTTTGAGCTCTGACTCCTCTTTGTATGTGAACCCTGAGAATTTATTGCTTTATCTACATAATTTGCTCTTTATGTCCAACATTAAACAATAAAACCATCTAGCTGCTCTGACATTCAAAGAATAACAACTCCTGGGCCTGATATCTGTTTACCATTTGTATCAGATGGAGCAAACTTTGTGATTTCCTTTAGCTCTCAATTTACTTATTTACAAGCGGGTAAGGTAGTGTTTTTGTAAAGATGAAATATGATTAAGGCTTGGAAGTGCCTAACACAGTGGCTGGCGCATATGAAGAGCCCCGACAGTAATGCAGGCCATTCATTGGCATGATTTTATCATCATATCTGCAGATTGCTTCAAAGATTATGAGCCCTTTAACAAGGTGTCAAACTCATATTTAGGTTAGAGGATAAGATGATGTATCTGAAATATTCTACTAAAGTCAACATATGCAAATCTAGTATGCCATGTCTGACCCAGTTCATGCTAGACTTCATTACTGGTTTCATTTTTGTTGGAGGCAAGCAGAACAAGTTATACGCACATTATATTACAGCCAAATAAGGTAAAAATCGCAGGAAAGATGAAGCCAAGTATCTGCCTCAGATACTTTCCTTTCAAATCACAGATTCCAACAGGAAACACATTAAAACGGACTGGGTACCCAGCACTAAATCCTCCATTGCAAAATGCTGCTGTGAGCCATTGGGTCAGCTAATGACACTGGTTTTCACATTTACTTTTAACCCTGTCTCAACTGCCAGGGCATGGTGATTTCTAATAGATATCCCAAGTCACGATAATGCTTGTACCTTATGCTATTTGAACTTTATTTTTTATTCTAGTTTAATCAAAGTCACCAGCTTGTGAAACGTACGGCATTCATACGTTCACAATGTTCAGAATGTCCATATACCTTTTAGGCCTGCTCATGTTTTGTGGGTGCTGCTGTCCACAATGTATCTTAGGAGCTTATGAGTGAGATTTTTGGTTTCAGAGGGAAAATTATGTGCTGTTGTTTGTCACTGTGCTGCCATTATGTCTCAGAAATATTGAATTCACTTAACTGCATTACTTCCCTCTTTCTTCCCTGGTTCAATGTAGTGTAGATTTACTCTATTTTCTTCCATTTGCTGAGAAATATCCCAAGTATGGATGAAGCAATACTAAATTAATCACTCCCTTCTCAAAGCTTAAGCCATGTCCAAATCCATCACTTTCTCTTTTCAGATGTATTTATTTTATAATATGTGAATGGGTGTTTTATTTTCATGTATATTTGTGTACCACGTGTGTTGCCTGGTGCCCAGGGAGATCAGAAGAGGAATCTGGGTCCCCTAAAATTAGAATTATGGATGGTTGTGAGCCTCCATGTGCATACTGGGAATGGAACCTAGGTCCTCCAAAGAACAGAAAGTGCTCTTAACCACCCACCGAGACATGTCTTCAGCCCTTCCACCACTTCTCCAGACCGTTATACTCAGACCTCTGTGATTGAGAACCAGCTGGTTCATAGAACTTCTCTGTTTTAACTCCTTGTTTGTCATCTTTCTCATGAGAGTCTAACATACAACTGATGGAACTTATTTTGGACTTAATAACTTGCAGATTTCTCCAATATGGAGTACATTATGGGTACAAAAACATCTTTTACATGACTGGTGTCTTTTAGGAAACTATAAAATGTAGTTTTCCTGATTAACTAGAACCAAGTGCACTCATGCGTCAAATGTAAAAGCAGAGTTAAAGGGTAGCGCGGGTGCTTCTGTGTTTGCATTTATTCCTATCTTCACGACGCTTGTGTTGTTTATGCCCTAGACACCCCTTGGGTTTTTGACATAACGCTTGATATTAGAGAAGTGAGAAGAAGCAAACAAATCTAACTTAGTGAGGCCAGGACTCGAGGAGCTGATGGGAATGAAAACAACAGTGTTCTAATATTTATCTTTCTTTAGTCAAGTTGGTGTCATTTCTTGTTAATAGAGCTCATGCCAGGATTTATTTATTTAATTATTTATTTTTGGTGCTTGGTCTTGTACCAAGTACTTCCTGTATTCTAAGCAAGCACTCTACCACTGTGTATATCCCCAGCTACATCAGGATTTAATACATACATTTTCAGAAATGTGTTAAATAGTAATACTAACAAAAAGTGGTTAAATCTTCCAGGTTTGCATTATTTGCATGCACACACACACACACACACACACACACACACACACACACACACCCCTTACAAAGTACATGCTACGTACATACTACTTTCAGATGCATGTTTTACACAATCCATTATTTTGACTCTGTATATTTAGCATTTTAAATTTTCTCCCATTATCCAAATGTACTGAACAGAGCTTAGCGTGGTGGTTCATGCTCATGGTCCCAGTAATGGGTACAGTCAGTCACAAAAACACAATGAGCCCTACCTTCAAAGTGAATGAACAGATGAGCAAGTAGCTCCATGTGGATTTTACTTAGTCCCATCGCTCCCACAAGAAGTCAAAGTGCGCAGCCAGTCAACTTCTGCGTTCTCATTCAAATGTAAGCAAAGGCACCGTCTTGAGCTACTTCCACTTTCCTGGGATTTCTCATTTACCTTAAGACATTTGAACGCTGACTTAAGTTATACATTGATTATTACTGCAGAAATCCAGCCAGGAGCATCAAATGAAGGAGATTTCCTTTTCAACCTCCTTGTTTGGTTTGTTATATGAGATAATCCCGGGTTTACACACTACTTGGTAACAAAGTAGTTTCAACAACCACTAAAAACACCCTAGCCAATCATGACTAATCTTTCCTCTCTGGGTCAGGCGTGGCTTTTGGAAGCTTACACAAATGATACCCTAAAGGGGAATTTTCATTTTGTACAACTGAGCAGCAAATATGCAAATCAAAGGAGTGCCTGGCATATTAAATGTGCAAATTCAAAGCTGCATTTTGTGCTAAAACTTTTGGAAAACCTTCCCACGTCATCATTGTATTTTCCAGCACAGCATTACATTGTAAGGCAAAGAGGGATAAAGCAGTTTTTTTTTAAGTTTCTTGAACATGTATCTTGATATGAAGTGATACTTTCTGAATCACATCCAAATCTGATACCTTCAGTAGTGATCCTCCATGAGGCCTAGCCCAAGCGGGCAGTTTGGAGACTTGACAGTGCTTTGTTCTTGATTCCACCTCCGTGCATCGAAGCCTGGAGAGGCCAGCAGCCCTTCACTGCTTTGAATTTTTACAGCATATTCGATCAGCTTTCATCACCACAAGAGCTCATCTGTAACAAATTACAGGCGCTGTGATTTCTGTGCGTTGATTTGGTCAGCACTAATATCGAGTTTTAGAACGCTTTGATCCACAAGTTTCTACATCAATAAAAACCCTTTGTCCTAAATTCAATTTACATAATCCAATTTATAGACTGACTTTTAAACTTCTTAAGCCAGTGTGATTTAAGAACAAACAACAAGGGCTAATATGGCAAAAATATGAGGTTCAAAGATGGGTCCTCAAGTATTCAAAATATCTGGGGGAAATTCTGGCTTAATCATAAATTCATGACTGTTCAATCGATATAATTTTAGATATCATCGATTAAGAGATATATTTACAGAGTCTACTCCAGAATAACTACACCAGTAAGCAACAAATCAACAAATTCATGGAATTTAAGAACACAAAATAAATATATACAAGTAAATTATTGAACTATGTCCTAAATTCTTTCTGTCTGAATATGTTAGTGGAAGTATTACATACAACTTATTCCATATGTGTCTCTTAGCTACAGTTTTAAAAGTATCAATAGTACTCCCATTTTATAAGAGGAGAGGGTTGAGGAAAGAGCCATTAACTAACCTGCCGAAAGCTATACTCCCACGAAACGGAAGACCTTAGATGTGAATTTGTGCCTGGTAGGTGACAAAGTAGCTGTCAGCCATCACTGTGCTGTGCTGGTCATCCTAAAATTATAGCCAGAGGATGCCAGATAGAATAGTGTATCTAGAGGACATCTATCCAGCCGTCCTGCACGTTTGCGATGGCCAAGCTACAGTGGGCTGTCTGTCGCCATTGCATTGTCCTTCCTTCCACTGGAAAGGGAAATCTTCCCAGCGACACCTCCACTCTCCGTCACCAGACACTGGCCTTTGAAGTCACCGCTTGGGTGAAGCCCAGCCTGGGTCTTCACTGGACATTTAGCAAAAGTTCAAATGGAATGCCAGATCTCACCAGTTGGACTTTTTTTTTTTATTAGATAAGGTAGAAATGAAAGCAGCAGGCAATTTAATTAGCGGTAATTTTTCTGGGCAAGTCATTACTTTGATGAACTTCAGAGCAATGTTTACGGCCCCTAATTAACCATGTTAGTCATTTGATTGAATAATCACTTTGGAAATGTTTCTACAATTTGATTAGAGTCTGACCCACTCTGATAGTCATAAATTAACTGATATCACTTTAGAATAACATGACTTTAGTTATTCTATGTGAATAAACCTCCTACCCCTTTCTTTTATTTAATTTTTTTCTGTTTTCTCTGGACTTTATAAATGGCATCCATTTTAAGGGTAGACTGGATTTTAAAATGATAGCCAAGGCCTTGCTTTTAAAAACTAGTTGCTAATTTGATTTACTCTCATGTAATAAATGGCAGGAATTGGAAAAGCACAATTCTCTCCATAAATTGTTATCCATTGTCTTCCTAAGAATGTAAATCACAGATTGGTCTGTTGAAAACCGAAATGAAAATACTGGCCCGAGTCTTATTATGTACCATTGATATTTTAATAAACTTCACAACAATCTATTTTAATTATTTAGATAGACCTAGAATTTTCAAGGAACAGTACAGTATAAGAACAACAATAGAGACATCAGCTATTTTTCTAGATGCAGAATTAGACAAATTGTGCACAAAAGTCTCTGACTCTGTGTCTAGATTTCCAGGGCTACATTAATTTTACATCACATTAGAACACTTTCTCTAAGTGTCCGTCAGCCTCGTATACTGAGTTCCTCAGAAATGCTTGCATTTCTTCTTCTCCCACCCTGGGATGGGAAGTGCATTTAGTCACACTTATAGGTAATAAACTTCACCCTCTGCCTTTTCCTTTAGCAGCCTCCGAGCCCGCCAGCTGTTCTTACAGCCATACTCCAGGTGTGCAGCAGTCAGTAAGAGTATTTTTGTGGCATGGTGTCAACATCAGTACAGCAAAAAGCTTGCCTCCGAGCAGCTGTTACACTGACTGCAGTCATTAACACTGCCCCTTCCAGGCCCAGCTGTTTTGAGGGACCTTGTGCTTGGCAATAAATCAGAACAACATTAAAAATTAATTTCAAGGTTCGCCATTTGTTTAAGGTTGGAATAAAGTGATTGGCGACTATTTGGCCTATTATCAATACTGTCAGGAAAGAATCTCTCTACCTTCATAAACTCAGAATTATGCACTATGTAATAAATTGTACAAGTCATGTGTGATTGCACATTTACCACTGTCTTCAGCACAAAGACTGTGCCTTCCTATGTACTTTTTCTCAGATAAGTGCTAAATTTTATTTTTCTAATGATGGAAATTTTGCCTACGGCCGGGTCGTACTACTGAACTACGTTCCCAGCCTCTTACATCCTTGGCTTTGTGTTTTTGTTGTTGTTGTTGTTGTTTTGAGAGACTGTCTCTGTGTAACTCTGAATGATTTCAAATTTAAAATCTTTCTTCCTCGGCCTCTTGAATATTGGGATTACAGGTGTGTGCCACCAAAATCGTGCTTTTAAGATGTTGTTAGAATTATGGCTTACTGTTGCAATGCTTTAGATTAGAACCATGCAGGTTAAAATAATTTTATGTTAAAAATTGCTCATTTTTGTTGACATTAATCATTAGGCCCCCCAAAAATTTGCTTGTCATCAGACCAAACAAAGAAGAAACAAATAAAAAGTATTGACTTTGAAAATGAAACCTTTTACATCAAGGAAAAAAACAGGCCAGATATAGGGTATAGCTTATCTGTTGTTACCCCAGTGTCTGAATGGATAGATCTGAAGAGACTAGACTTTGAGATTCATTTGTTAAGGGTGGTATATTTGAATCACTAGCAATGGAAAGGAAGGAGTTTTTTGTATTAAGTATCGCATTTGTGGCACACATTTAGTTTTCTTTTTTAAATGTGCTTTAAGAAAAAAACTAGTAAAACGTACATAGGATCTAATTGACTTGCGCAAGTGTTTATGCATTCAAGGGTAGGACTCTGTCTGGGAGATCTGAAACTTGTGTTTTGAGGAAGTAGTTTTAAGAAAAATAAATAAAAATAAAATATTAAATAGATAATAGGTAGGGTTCAGAAGGGACTCCAAAAATACAGGAAGACACTTAATTTTGGGGACAACCATGCATCGGTCTCTGAATCTGAGTGAATCTACCCTCGGTACCGGGGAACTGGTGAACTGTAATAGGTGTCAGGGAACATCTCCCAACACTTATTTTATAGAAATGCAGGCAAAGAAAGGTTTGTCCAAAGCTAAGTAGTTTACATAGTAATAAGGTCTTGAATTTAAATATGTCTCCTGAGCAATGTTTATTTTCTTCTTTGTGTCAAAATCATTGAACATGTTCAGTTCTGAGTTAGCACTGTGAAGCAGCCTTCATGGTTAGCCATGTTAGTTTCTCTTCCAGACCCCATGGCCCTGTAGGTGGGGCTTTTCCTTAGCACAGGCATTGTAAAACTCTTTATTGCGCATTGTTTCTTCATTAGCGTTGAACATATAAATTCTTAATAAAAATGAAAAACCAGATATACTGTTACCTGAGAAAACCAGCTAAAAACCTTAAAAGGCTCAAGATAGCTCATGAGATTTATTTTTTCTATCTTTTCTTTGTAATTCCTGTTCAGTATTTGTGAAGTCATCTGTAACTAAGCAGTGTGCATAGGCCGAATAGTGTAGGGTATATCAATTAATTCCAGTCACCCTTAGACATACGGGTGTGACATCAGTGTCGTATTGCTGAGCTGCAGCAAAGCTGAGTCGGTAAAACTGTGTTCACCTGCCGACTGACGAGGGCCAGCCTTCCCTGCGATCCACCGAGCTTTCATCTCTGGAGGCCACTGGAAAGGCTCACTGGGTGCTGACAGGCTCGCTCATGCGGGCTCTTGACAACCCTGTTCATTTCTGTCTACCCACACCGGTGCTGCCCTGCTAACCTGCCCGTCTCTGACAAGCTTTGCTTCTTCTTTCAGAAGTGCCTAGCTGCCACTCCATCTACATGAGGCAAGAAGGCTTCCTGGCTCATCCAAGCAGAACAGAAGTTAAGTTCTCCATTTTTAAAAATTCCTAGTAAATAACATTAAAAATAGCCACACATTCCAAATTTGGATCGACTTAGTCATTGTGTGCTTTGAGCAAATGCATTATGTTTCTAAAACATTATTTTAAAAATTATCCTTTGGGGGCAGGGAATGATCAGTGGCAGAGTGCTTGGCCAATATTTCCAAGGCTTTGGGTTCAGTCCCTAGCAAGGCGAAATAAACACAAACATGCTCTAGCTTTTCAAAATGAAAGGCTAGTCTCTGACATCATGGTAGCTTGTACTTGGTTGTTAGCGTGAGTCTTGTCCACACAAACAGTTGTGTTCTTTTCTCCCAGCAC
Organism: Ondatra zibethicus; assembly: GCA_004026605.1. Taxonomy (NCBI): domain Eukaryota; kingdom Metazoa; phylum Chordata; class Mammalia; order Rodentia; family Cricetidae; genus Ondatra; species Ondatra zibethicus. Next base: position 38,230 of record PVIU01013400.1, on the reverse strand, counting down.
TTGGCACTCCTTTTTACTAGAAATTGCTCCTTAGCGATTGCGCACCTAACTTCACTCTACCGACATGTATCATGGAGAATATCTGTCTACGCCCTCATAAACTTAAATCACAGTTTTGTAGCAAAACATGGTGGGATGACTTTACCTTCCAATGTCCTCGATTTTGTACCTTTCGGAAAAGTAGTTATTCAGAATCGATTCACATAAGCAGTGTAGAGAAGGAGTTATTGTTTCAGGTAGCCACAGTGGAACTCTCCTGCTCTAATATATTTTGACATCTACAAAGTACTAGACGAGAAATGATTTTATCTAGATATTATCTACACTGAAGGATTCCTGGAACTATGACTTAAACAACATGTTTGTTCTGTAAAATTCGCTTAGATACAACCTTTTCAGTTAGGATTAACTTGATTTTATGTGAATGATATTAATAGATGCTTAAATGACAACAGAAGACAGTAAAATCTTAAATACTTGCGAGCAAAAGCTTTGTACCAACACATATAATTATTGTTGCTAGTGCTATTAATATTATAAACCTACCATAGAGAACACTGTATTTGAGAAATAAAACTATGTTTAAATTGCATGCAATTTCTTTTTATAATTAAAGGTGACAATTAGGTGAAGTCAAGTATACATGAGAGAGAAAATGGTTATTAAAAGATATCAGTTTATTTTTACTTTTTCTGTGAGCTGAGTTAGTACAGCACAAAACTAAAACAACAACAAAACCCCCTTTCTTACTCTCTTGAGTACTAGTGAAGAGGAGGAGTGGGTGAGTCAGATGGCACAGTGAATGAAGATCCTTGCTGCCAAGCCTGGAGAGCCGACGTCAGTGCCCAAATCTGTACGGCAGAAGGAGAAAGCCCACTACCAAAAGTTGTCCTCTAACCTTTAGGTCCAGCTGTGATGTGTGCACACCACATGCCACCCACACGTGTGCACACACACACAAAATCTACACAAATGGTTTTAAAGTGAGATGGTTAGCTTCCCAAGATGTCTTGACAAGGAATTGACGGGTAAACTAAATCAGTTTCAGAGAGCCAGGGACAACATCAGAAATCAAGGACAATTCCAGAAATTCATTTTGCTGTCTCTCTATTGAGTAATGAACAAAAAGGCCAGAACATAAAACAATACGCTGTAAAACCTGGGTCTGCCAGCACTTTGGTAAGGTCTACACTCTGGTCAGAGACTATAAATCTCTGGTGATTACACATCGCTGTGCTATGGCACCCATCTAAATTGGAGTGCACGCAAGCCATTCCATCCTCACAAGAACTCTATTGCTCTTGTTCCCATTTGAAAGATGGGGAAACTGAGGCAAAGAGCCAAACTAATGCGTCCAACATCGAATAGCTGGGAAGTTGCCCAGTCATTTTCAAAGAATCTCATTATGTCACTGATTAAAGCACTTCGGAGCTTGATTTCATATTCTATCCTTAATAACCGTGTCCTGCTCTCCCCCCACAGGCTGCATGTTTGAAAAGGGCCCCAGGCAGTTCTACGATGACACGTGTGTGGTCCCAGAGAAGTTCGATGGTGGGTCTCTCTCCTTTTCACTATTTGACTTTTATGAGTGCAGATTGCATTTTCATTTGCTGAAAGCAGCTAACATGTGCACTTCCAGGTGTCTATGCACATCCTTTATCACCCAGTATGGACCAGTGAGGTTACTGGGTGTTCCCTTTGCTCCCCCTCCCTCTGTTTCTCTCTTCTCTTCGGTTCCATGAAATTCCTTTTCTGGAGCTGGGACAGAAGAACGTCATTGCTACTCCACTTTGTGCAGAGCGAGGCATCTTTCCATTGCCCTGCTGAGCACATGCAGCTTGTTATTTGAGAGTCACTGAAAGCTGATCCTGTAATTAACAAAGCAGAACAGAAAGCATGCTGCTAGGGATGCACTGATGACTAATGCAACCTCCTTTCTTTTTATTGTTCATGAAAAGATGCATCACGGAGCACAAGAACAACATAACTGCCCATTGAGTTTACTGATTGCTTGGCCCCCACACTCCCACCAAGGAAGATGTACATTGCTAATGTAGCATTATGTCGTTATTGCTTAAAAGGAAGTTAGGAAAGCATTACCTTTTAAATATCTCTCGCTAGTACAGTGAAAGGGTCCCAGATATTAGAAGAGAGCATCAAACCAGATAGAATCTTCTGTTCTTGACATGCGCAGTGGCAAAAACTGACATTTACGAGGAAGCTGGGAGGAAAAGTGAACGGTTAATTCATTTACTGGTTCTTCGAAGTGGTCTCCATATTTCCTGCTTTGATTGTCAAACAGGAAATGAGCAGGGGCCCTCTGATTAGCTGATTGCAAAAACTTTGGGGATCTCGGCTGTAATGACTTGGGCGCTCCCAGAGTTTTTAATTGTCATTATTTAAACAGCAAAGTGTATGCTCAGATTACTGCTCAGTCTATTATAATTAGTTACTTGAGGGCTTAACTGCCAAGCTTCTTGCTGTTCTTGTAGTTTTTGGAAAGGATGGGGAGTTTTAGGAAGATCTATTTCCTCGGCCTCCTTTAAGATGGCTAAATTATTAAAGGTCATGGAATTGAAACCCCAAAGGGAAGCACTCCCTTGGCTTTCTTCTGTAGTGCATAGTTATACCTCTATTTCAGAAATGTGAGCTGTCTTAACTACCCCTATTATCACACCATCACAATCCTTAAATTTGGCTTTCTCTGTTGACCTGGGGCTTAAAATTTGCTTTTTGGAATGCCCTTTGTTTGTTCTTTCCATTTATTGGGAGCGTCACATTTTAAATAATCTCAAAATTAGTAAGGGTATATAAGGAGGGAAATTATCTTAAAACTGTCGGAAAAATAGGATGTTGGTGCTTAGGGAATTCGCTGTCCTGGTTTGATTTCTTTGACTTTAAATACTGTAATTTCATGATACATATATATTTAAAGCTAGCTTTTGTCTTTCTAAGTATTAGAAAACAAAATTACATCAGAGAGGATTTTTATGCATGTAGCTAATTGAATAAGTCACATTTGTAGATGGCAACACCAAAGAAGCTGCGTTTCACAAAGGTTCACTGTCTGTATGACTGCACACTTGTCTCCACAAAAAAAAAAAAACAATGGAAATATTTGAAGGAAAAATTTGAGATAAATAAAACTGACTTTGAAATAAAGATAAATGTGCCAGGTTAAAAAAACAAAAAAGAATGTCATGATTCTTTAATGGCTGTTGAACTGGATAGCTGTGTGTGTTTGTGTTGTTGTTTGAGTATGTCATTTATTTATTTATTTATCTATTTATTTATTTATTTATTTATTTATTTATTTATTTTCTGATCACGGAGGAGGTGTAGTTCTACTTACTACCGGAAATCTCTAGAGAGCTTGTGATTTAGCTCATTATGCATTTCACACTTAGTGTGAATAGAGGTACTTAACTATATTGTTTCTTCAACAAAGAAGATATCTGATCCATCTGCAGGCATTAGACAGGCAGTGTGAATCACGCCCGCTCACTGAGTTCTGAGATTGGGGCTGGAGCTAGAAGGAAAGGATTATTGGTCACAACACTAAGTGTCCTGGTTTGGTTTTTTGCTTTGAAAAGCCAAGTTGTATAGCAAAAGCACTGTTAACACTTTTGCTCATCAGATTGTTTTATGGTTTTCCATACCAGGGAAATAGAGCTTACTTTTTATTTTCTTAAAATGTTTATTTCACAGAATGTGCCGGTATACATGTTTTTGGTATTATTAATTCTTCTCTCACAAATACATCCTGGCTGCAATCTCCTCTCCCTCTACTCCTCCCAGACCTCCCCACCCAGTTCAACTGCCCCTCCACCTCCCTTCCCTTCAGAAAAGAGCAGACCTCCCAAGGGTATCAACCAAACATGACATAACAAGATGCAATAAAACTAAGCAAAATCCCTCATATCAAGGATGGAGACAGCCCAGTAGGAGGAAAGGGGTCCCAGGAGCAAGTGAAAGAGTCAGAGATACCCCTGCTCCCACTGTTAGAATCCAGTAAGAATCTCAAAGCTTAACTTATCCACAGCATTTCCGCAGAGAACCTAATGTAGACCTATGGTTGCTCAGGCTCTGTGAGCCCCTATGAGCCCTGCTTAGTTGATTCTGTGGACTGTGTTTTCCTAGTGCCTTGTGGGATCCCTCTGGCTCCTACAATTCTTCCTCTCCCTTTTCTGCCTCGAGAGAGGCCGAGTAAGTGTGGTTCTCTGTATCTGCTTCTATCAGCTGCTGGAGGAGGCCTCTGTGACGACACCAATCTATGAGCATAGCAGAATATTGTTAAGAATCATTTTATTTGTTTGTTTTGTCAGTGGTGCTTGGTTCTACCCTAGGTCTCTGAGCCAAAGTTTAAAGGAATGTTTATACATTCTTAAGTTGGTCTTTTAAAAGAAAGACCAACAAGCTGAGCGGTGGAGACCACCTTTAATCCCAGCAGTCAGATAGCAGAAGCAGACAGATCTTTTAGTTCCAGGCCAGTCTGGTCTACAGAGTGAGTTCCAGGACAGCCAGGACTACATAGAAAAACTCTGTCTTGAAAAACACAACAAAACAAAAGACCAAGAAACTAAATTAAATTAACAAAATGCAGGTAATTGTGTCCATCAAGAATGTTGATTCATTTGTTGCCCAGTAAAAAGCAGTGGCTTCCAGAGGCAGGCACATTAGGTGGAACGACAGTGCTGCCTACTTCTCTAACGCACCATGAGTTCCCCAATTTGTAGAAAGTGCAGGTCACTTAGACTTCATGATATGACTAAATTTACCTCGAAATGTGTGCTCTTCAATAGTCTGTCGTGTATGGGTCAATAAGGTATTTACAAATTATAGTTTGTAGAAATTAATTTATACAAGTAAAACACCCAGAGCTTAAAGCTGATTACATCTTCAGATTCACAACACAAAGGAGTGTGATTAGGTATGAAGGTTTGTAAAGATGCGAATGAAAAATAGATAATTGTACAAGGTTTTTATAAGTAAATGATGTTTATGAATTTACTCCTTACTGGTGTGGATTTATATTAATGAGAAGAATACATACTGTTATACAGTTTGGAGACTGTTTGTTTGCGTTTAAACATTTATTTTAAATCTGTCTTTAATGGCACTCTTACAAAACCCATGAAGTGACTGTATTTAAGCATTCTCATGGTTGATTTCGTGTAAACTGTATGCAAATGAAACAATATGGCTGATAATAGTTTATGTTTTTAAATTTAGGGGACATTAAGCAAGAGCCAGGAATGTACCGGGAAGGACCCACGTATCAGAGACGAGGGTCCCTTCAGCTTTGGCAGTTTTTGGTAGCTCTTCTGGACGACCCTTCAAATTCTCATTTCATTGCCTGGACTGGACGAGGCATGGAATTCAAGTTGATTGAGCCTGAAGAGGTTAGTTGAGTAGATTTTGAATAGGAAGCCAAAATTCCCTATACTATAAATGGACTTGGTTAATATGCTAGAAAGGCATATAAAAAGTTTTAAAACTGTACAGACATATCTTAAATTTGAAAGTAGGTCAAAACAACGTGAAAGTATGGATTTGCTTCACGGTGTTAAGCCGTGGAATGCAGTAGTCTCTCCCAGTTTGCAACAGTTTACATCTGTTCAGAGGGCTGCTTTTTGCAGTAGAGTCCTGGCTTCACACCAAACGCACACGGAGGACTCGAAAGTGGGAAATACCATTGCTAAACGTTTGGGTGTTTAAATCTGTAGTGTATTTAAAGCTCCATTTGGCTATAAAGAAACTTTGGCTTTCTGTTGATGTACTTAAATGATATAAGTGAAGAACCCCAAAAATATGGTGCAGGCAACAAAGACTAAAGATGCCTAACAGGATAATCTCAGAGCGCTTTACCATGACGGGAATGTGTGCTCTCCCTCATGGAAGGTTTTAATAATCAAAGCAAGAGTTGGACTGGGGAAGTTCAACAGGGATTTATGTCAGTTAAACAGCCATTTCCCTCCACCTGTGATTAAAATAAACCGAGCAGAAACAGAACGTTCTTCTTTTGTCATATTTGTTAAGACAGGAGACATTACTAAATGATGTCAGGAACATTTGAGCCACTCCGAAGAGCCCACATTCTATTCCCTCATGTTTCATCTCTTAGTTGAAAACGATAGTGAGTGAGCATCTAATTGTGACCTGCTTATGTGCTCAGTGTGCTTGGATAATGTTAGCAAACAACTCTCTCAGCTATCTGAGATAATGGCATATTATTTCCAAATTTATCGGTTATTCTAGGGATTTGTTCCCAGAAACATCCTTTAATATAGCTAAGACACCTAAAAGATTCCATGCCAACAACTTGATGATGCTCAAGCTAGTTGAATACCAGGAAGTCAGACAGCCAGACCCTGATTCTAGATTCACTGTCCCATATTCAAGCATTACCTTCCAAAGTTGGTGGACTGGATGATATAGGTTACTGATTCAGTGCTTGCCTGGCACACACAGGGCTTTGAGTTCTAACACCCAACACCCAAAAGATACACTTACTAATATCATAAAAGGGATGAATTTATACTTAAACTACTATATTGACTCACTTAGTGTGCTTGACAGTAAGGGTGAAGGCCATGTTGCTACACTCTTTATGCTCCTTCCTAACAGGGTAAGCGCTCATTTGAAAGTACTTCCTGAGAAAGTTATTGGAAGTTTTGCACTAATCCTTGAGACTTCATGTTGACAATTGTGCCTTAGCTTTGAGTGATGCCATGTGTAACATCAGTGGTGCTTATGGGGATCAAGTGGACTTTGCCAGTTTTGGGGTGGCCCGAAAGTTATTTATGCTTTCTGTTAATTTTAAACCCTTTTGTCTACAATGTATAGGTATATTGTTGGTTTTTCCTCCCCTTAACTTTATGCCAGTTATGACCAGAATAAACTTAAAGGCATACCTTTTAAATCCTAGACTAATAATCCATAGTGCTGAGAATTAATCAGCACTATAGATTGTATAAATAACCCCCTTTTACATGATTTGCAACTATCACATGGCTCTCTCAGAAATGCCTATGCTGCCTTAAAGATTGAACTCTGGTAAGACTCTAGAAAAGACTCATTTGTAAATGAATGATTTTAGGAATTGTTGCTTAGCAACACTTTTCATAGTCTCCAAAATTGGCATGCTGTGTAGTTGTGTCTCTATTGAGCCACTGACAGCCACTGTTATAGGTCTGAAAGATTTTATTTTAAAAACAAAACCAAAACTTTCCCTTTTTCCTTCCTCCCTTCTTTCCTTCCTTCCTTCCTTCCTTTCTTCCCCCCTCCCTCTCTCCCTCCCTTCTTTGCTTCCCCCTCCTCTCCACGCTCTTTGACATTTCAGGGTTTCATAGCCTAGAGTGATCTAGAACTCTTGCTTCTCCTGCCATAAGCCCAGTCTCATACTCAAATCCCAGGTGCTAGAATTACCAGCATTTCTCACCATGCCTGGCTTGTATTTATTGCCCCCTTTCCCCGCTCTATTCACTATGACTTAGAACGTTTACTGCCAAGTTGGTAGAAAATTAAGATGTATCTGCCCCCATGGCTGCTAGCCTGAATGGACAGTCTGTTCCTGCTCCATCATGTCACTTCATGTGGCTATGATCTAACAAATAAAGTTTGCCTGAAGATCCCAGAAGCAAAGCAGCCAACCGCTAGGGAGCTCTTACCTCTATGAAACCTTCAGACTAAAAAGAGAGTGAGTTCCTGTCTCATCCTGCCTTATACTCCTCTCTAGGGCTGGTATTTTTTATGCTTTATTGTATTTAATTGAGCTATATATTCCCCCCCCGTCTTTTACCTTCATTCCCCCCTCCCCATTCCCCACGTTCCCACTTTACTCAGGAGATCGTGTCCTTTTCTCCTTTCTAGGTGGTTTCATGTATTTCTCTCTTGAGGCCTTCTTTGTTGTCTAGGTTTGCTGGGGTTGTGGACTGTAGGCTGATTATTCACTCCTTTATGTCTAAAAGTCACTTATGAGTAAATACATATTATATTTGTCTTTCTGGGTCTTGGTTACCTCACTCAATATATTTTTATATACATCCATTCATTTGCCTGCAAATTTTAAGATGTCTTTATTTTTTTACCGCTGTTTAATTGTGTAAATGTACCACATTTTTTTAAAATAAATTCTTCAGGTGAGGGGCATCTAGGTTGTTTCCAGGTTCTGAATAATGCTGCTATGAACATGGTTGAGCAAAGGTCCTTGTGGTATGATTGAGCATCCTTTGGGTACACGCCTAAGAATGGTATTGCTGGGTCTTGAGGTAGATTAAGTTCTAATTTTCTGAGAAATTGCTGTATTGACTTCCGAAGTGCCTGTACAAGTTTGCGCTCCTACCAGCAATGAGGGAATGTCCTCCTTACTTCACATCCTCTCCAGCCTAAATTGTCATCAGTGTTTTTGATCTTGGCCATTCTGACAGGTATGAGATGGCATCTCAGAGTTGTTTTGATTTGTATTTCCCTGATGGCTTAAGTGTCTTTCATCCACTTGAGATTCATCTCTTAAGAGTTCTCCATTTAGGGCTGTACCCCATTTTTTAATTAGATTATTTGTTCTTCTGATGTCTAGTTTCTTGAGTTCTTTGTATATTTTGCAGATCAGTCCTCTGTCAGATGTTATATTAAAGGCATGCACTACCGCCGCCTGGCCTCTATGGCTAACTACTATAGGGTTAAAAGTGTGTGCCACCACTGCCTGACCTGTATGGCTGACTAGTATAGCTAGCTTTGCACTCTGGTCTTCTGGCAAGCTTTATTTGTTAGATCATAAAAAAATATCACCACAACTTTACTCACAAAATAGTATACTAACTGATGTGATAAAAGACCATTATATGTTCATTCCAAGAATACAAACTAGTGATAGAGAGAACAGTAAGGATCTTTGGTTTTGAAAGGGGCAGGGGGACTACAGAAAGGTTGTGGCTAATGAAGAGAAGAGGAGCAGAGAGATGGCTTTGAGGATTTCTTTTATTGTATAGGACACAACAACTTGTAATTTCATGGAAACAATGGATCATGTTCTGTTAGAGAATGCTCTCCTGAACTTGCTTGGGCTGTGCATGGTTTCACTCAGCCTACCAAAGAGTGTGGATTAATGAGTTCATGACTTCTACTGCAGTCAAAGAAGCAGGCTTCTCTTTGTGTATGCCTCTATCAGTCCAGTGTGACATGGAGGCACCACCATTGGGAAGAAGTGCTTCCAAAGCTCTGCTGAGAGCTCTGCCTTAGCCAGACCCAGTGACCCACCACGGCAACACATTAAACACTTCTGAGACCTTTACTAAACACTGGACATTCTGCTAAAAAAAAAAAAAAAGAAAGAAAGAAAAAGAAAGAAAGATTCACATATATGGTGTTTTTCCACTTCCACATTATTTTTAGTGTCCAATTAATGTTTCCTAAATGACTTTAATTTTCCAGTTTGGAGTTGGCTCTAGTTTTCTTCAGAGGCCACTTTTGGCAATAACAATTATTTGTAGTTTAGTTTAATAATCATCATACTGTTTCCTCAGTAGCCACGCTTTCTTCTTCTTCCTCTTCTTCTTCCTCTTCCTCTTCCTCCTCTTCCTCTTCTTCTTCTTCTTCTTCTTCTTCTTCTTCTTCTTCTTCTTCTTCTTCTTCTTCTTCTTCTTCTTCTTCTTCTTCTTCTTCTTCTTCTTCTTCTTCGTCACAAATGCAACAAAACACCTTTACAAAGGAATCATTAAGCAGTTCTTAATTTGGAATTTTTGTCTGAAAGTTCAGGAAGAAAAAGACTCATGTGTATTGCAGAATCTGCCTTGTTCTGGTCAATTGCAGCCTGTTCTTTCCTGATGTAAACACATTCCCTTATTTCCATTTAACTTCTGCTCAAAACAAAGGTGACAAAGAATTCTATTGTGACATTTAGGAAAGAGGACTGCATGCCTGGTTTAAAGCAGGAACCAGGAAACTCAGATCACAGAGGAGGCTGTTTTACTTATGCCTTGGATTTGGAAATGGTTTTGTGAGTTGAAAAGTCATACATTGATAAATTGTGTGTGTGTGTGTGTGTGTGTGTGTGTGTGTGTATGCGCGCATGCACGCCACTAACCCTGAACAATGTGACTGATGAAGGCTGAACACTAACAATATGATACTGTTTTGATGGCAGGTGGCCCGGCGTTGGGGCATTCAGAAGAACAGGCCAGCTATGAACTATGACAAACTTAGCCGTTCTCTCCGCTATTACTATGAGAAGGGAATCATGCAGAAGGTGAGATGATATTCAGACTCACTGTGATGTGCCCACTACCGGTCTCTAAGTCAGTTCTTAAAATCGCAGTAGCGCTGCCTTCTCCAGCCAGGTTTCCACCCGTGCTAGTAGATGCTCGACTCCTGCCTGGAGCATCACAGGTCTGTTCGGACAGTCATGGACACTGGAGATAAATGTATAGTAGTATCTACCCAGGGGCAGGCCTTCTGAGGTTTCCACTTTATTACACGTGGTAAACAAAAGTGATATCAGTATCAATCGTAGAGCTCCATGTCTCTAGAAGCTGTAATTTTACTGAGCCCCACAGCCGCACATTTTTGAAATGCTTGTCTCTTTCTTTTAGTTTTTCTTTTTGCTCTAACTCTTAAAACATCTCTTGTTCTTATTAGAAAAAGAAGCAAAACACTTTTTTTTCTTGCTCCATATCTTGCCTGATTTCATCACTTGACAGTTTAATATCCCAAACCACTTACTTGAAATAAATGTTTCATCTCATTTGGTTAGTAGAACAAAGTTCAATATATTTTAATTCAAATAAGCTTCTTTTAATATTTAAAAGTTGTTTGGTGTAAAAGACAAAAACATGGATAAAGATAAAATGTTCTTAATATATAACATTTATAAAGGAGGCCATGAATAAATGATAAAGATAAAACATTTGAATATTTGTTATTATTTCCTTCAGCCTTGGGTGCTTTACAGCTCGTCTAGGCCTTGCAGGTGGATGTGAATGCTACACAGAATAGACATTTTGGATGCCACTGTTCGGCACAAGAAGGGAAGGCAGGTTGTATACCACACAAGCATGAGGAGATTGGACTCTGCACATAGGTAGCAGCTACCCAGGGTCCCTTATCATGTTAGCAATACCAACATGCAAACATGTACAGTCATTTCCCTGCTGCTCTAAGAGCCACTTCCCATGCTGAAGTAAATTGTAGCATAGTTTATGCAAAAGAACTCTATGACTCCCCTCCTTATTACACACAAATACATAATGGGGAATTCCAAGTTTGTATGATGATATTTATTCATTGGCTTCAAACTTTAATTAGGCATTTGTGATGTATGTAAAGAACAATTAAACTAGAAGTCTGGAGAATAAAATACAAATAACTGAAAGTGTTAATACCAGTAACACATTTTAAATGGTAATTAATTTCAGTAATTATGAAATAGAAATAAGTTGTGTTGGAAAAATTCTTGTACTTTATAGATAAAATATCTGCACATCTATTTAGAAATTTAACAATACTTATAAAAATATTTACTAAAGTAGTAATGTTCATATTCTCCATGATATAATTATATTTGCTTTTCTTTGCTTTATTATTTACATTTGAGATTTTATTTAATATTCATATACAGATATACTTTGTTTGGGTCAAATATGCCCCCATTCCCTCTCCTTCAAATTTTGAAAAATTATTGTTTCCTGTGTGTTTTTGTGAGTGTACTATCAGTATATGTGTGCAAGTCAGATGACCGCTTGCAGCCCTCAGGTCTGGTTTTCCACTCTGTGGGTCCCAGAGATTGAACTCAGGTTTTCAGACGTGGAGCCAAGTGCCTTTACTTGCTGAGCTATCTTGAAATTTTAAAAGTCAAAGTGTAAATTAAATGTTTCTAGGCTTTGACAACACACCCACCTTTCCGTTTACTTCTGATACATCCCTTCCCAGAATTCCTGTGTTTTTTCATCTCACTGTTGCACTTAGATTTTACCTAATAATGCAGGATTTCTCACCCTGTGATTGTACCCCTCACAAAGGAAGGCATCATTTGCTTTGTCTGTGTCTCAGCTCCTATTTTAAACTCAGCAATATCTAACCGTGCGATAAATACAGTAGTAGCACTAAAAATGTTTATTCAGAGAAAACTAGAAGGCAGCAGAAGGCAGAAGTCCCTAGGAGCTTTTATAATTTCGATGGCATCTTGTACATTTAAATTCCGCATGATGAAATGTTCTCATTTATTACATTGCTTCCAAGTAAAGACAACCTAAACACATCGGGCACAATGACAGGTCCAGTACCCAAGGCAAGCAATTCTTTTTGTGCAGCCCCAAACTAAACACAGTGGGCTATAAAACACTCAGAGGCATGCAGAATAAAGCACTTATTTTACTTTCATTTCCTGAAAATACGTTGACAAATAAAGAGAAAAGGAAACGAAGCTAAGATTTATCATCTCTCAGCTTTTTTTTTTTGATGCTGCCTGGATTTCAGTTTTGCAGTCATTTCATTAGTTTACTTTTCCGTCTTTTTAATTTTTAGTGAGGACTAAAGGAAGAGAATTAAGCTCGATGCCTCCTCCTTCTGCTTTGCGCTGTGCTAGAGACGGCCCTCCATATACCACAGCTGGCCTTCCTGTCTCCATTTCACACGACAAGGAACTGAAGGGCAGTTTAAGAAACATGTCCAGATTCATAAACACTGCTTAGTGTTAGCTCTTTCAAACCTCTGGATAGCAAGATTATTTGGACACTGATGTGGATCCTTTTACTTAAATTCAGGACAGCAGATATTCTAACTCTGAGTCCGGAGCAGCAGAGATCCTTGGCAGTCATTCCCCCTCTCCCAAACATGGACAGAGAATTTATAAACTGTGAGAACGCTGTTTCCCCATGTCACAAATCAACTAGCAAGAACTTTGGACATAGAAACATAAGACAGTCAATACTTTTCAGCTTTCTGAAATTGTGAACTACACACACACACACACACACACACACACACACACACACAAAGTTAGCACAGGGAACTGCCTTTGTTCCCCATCGCATCTGGGTCTTGAGTTTCTCAGCATTGTCTATTAGTGGCAGGTACATCTGTCTCCTTCAATTGTTTATCATTTTCTACAGAAGCATTACTCTTCAAAACTTAAGTTTGGGGCATGTCTTTCTCTACAAATTATGTTCCGTCTCCTTTATTTCAGGCAGTTGTCACATTTCCTTTTCTCATTTCCTCCCTTCCCAGTGTGTATTTTAGAGTCCTTTCACTTTTTTTTACGCCTCTTACTTCAATTTGACACTTTACACACATCCTTAAGCTTCATGTAATGTATCTTGCCTTCATTTTAAAAAGTGATGTGCTCAGGATAATGTCCTCTTGCTCCATCCTTCATTTAAATAAGGCTATGTATCTTTGGGGTTTTTTTTTTTCAGATGAGACTACACGGTGCCAGGGGAAAGATGGAAGAGAAAGAAGCAGTGCATCTTGGGAATTAGTGATCACTAGTCTCATCTTATTAGGAATAAAGCACATTTTCCTTTTAAAACTTGCAAGTTGTAGAAATATAATAGGGAAAGATAAACCTTAAAGACATTTTCAAAAGCAAAGATGTTACCTTTAAAACAAACACTTCGATGTGAATTGCTTGCATCACATCGATTTTCTTCCCCAAATGGCAGTGTAAGTACCCCTTTATTTTAAAAAGGAAAAAGCAAACTGCTGAGTTTCCTAGCTGTTTGTGGAATAGATTACTTATTACTCTAGGTCAACATTTCGTGTTTCCCTTGATTGAACCACGGCTTATTTCACAAAGTTAAGACGTTTCCCCATGAAACTGTAATCTGTTATTTAGTCAAATGTTCTCTTTTGCCCTCCATCCCTGCTGTTGTCTTAATCTGTGTTTGTTTCTCTCTCCCCTACCCACGTGGGGACGGTGACACTGGGCTTTTCCCATGATATTCTCAGGTGGCTGGAGAGAGATATGTCTACAAATTTGTGTGTGACCCGGAAGCCCTTTTCTCCATGGCCTTTCCGGATAACCAGCGCCCACTGCTGAAGACGGACATGGAACGTCACATCAACGAGGAGGACACGGTGCCTCTGTCTCACTTTGACGAAAGCATGGCCTACATGCCAGAGGGGGGGTGCTGCAACCCCCACCCCTACAACGAAGGCTACGTGTACTAAAACAAGTGACAGTCAAGCAGGACACCCCGCGCTTCGCCTATTTTGTTTTTCAAGATGAGAGAATCAACGAATTCTCTTCAATCTTTGTTTTATTTTTGTTGTTTGTATTTTATTTTTAAAATAATAATACAAAAGGGGGCTTTTCCTGTTGCATTATTCTATGGTCTGCCATGGACTGCGCACTTTATTTGAGGGTGGGTGGGAATAATCTAGACATTCATTCTTTGTTAAAGGAAGATGGTGGGCGAACGGGCAGAGGGAACTGGGGATTCCTTTTTACTTAGGCTTGGGATGGGGTCCTACGGGTTTTCTGTATGATGAAGCTATATCATGTTTGTTCGATTTCATAATAACGTAAGATAATTTTCTCTGTATCTATGGTACATTTGATTTCACATGTGTAAATATCTTCTTGGAGACCATTTGCCTTGGACATTTCCCCATCATTACTGAAGTCTTTGCAGGTGTACAAAAAATCTACTGTACATGGCAGTTTAATGTTAGAAATGACTGTTTTTGCAGCTCTTGTAAAAAAAAAACTAAGTATTTAGCAATTGCATTTGCTGTTCTTTTTGTTCCATTTTGCTTTACACATGAATTGTGAAGGGTAAGCATAAATTTGGGCAATTCTTTCTGAATTTGAGTAATCACTGTTACTGTAAATGAGGGGCACAATTTTGGACTCTGGCTCCAATTGAGTCATAGGCCAGTAGCATTACATGTATCTGGTGCCATCTTGCTGTTTCAGTACGAATACTGTCTTTTAAATATGTCAATGCCCATTTCAGTTAAGTAATGACATTTTATGATCCTTTGGAATCTTCATTTAAGTGTTAAATCTGGGATCACAATGACGCAAAAAGAGAAAAAAAAATACCTGTCTCCTTTCACTATCTTCAGTACATAAATACATTATTTAATCAATAAGAATTAACTGTACTAAATCACATATTATGCTGTTCTAGTTACAGCAAGCACTCTTTAAGAAAAATATCCACTACACTAAATAGGTACTATAGTAATTTTTAGACATGGTACCCATTGATATGCATTTAAATGTTTCACGGCTGTGTTCTGTTGATAACATATATAAATATTAGATAATGCTAATGCTTCTGCTGCTGTCTTTTCTGTAATATTCTCTTTCATGCTGAATTTACTATGACCATTTATAAGCAATGCAGTTAACTACAGATAGCATTTCAGGACAAAATAGATGACTCAAACCATTTATTGCTTAAGAAATAGCTTACACCATGCCTTGCTATAAGCAGCTTTTATGCACATTGACAAATGAAGAGTGAGCTTCAGCTTGGTAAGGGAAACTGTGGGAACTTCTGTAACTTTTGGCGATTTGGAGCACTGTATATGAACGGTTAAAGAATACGGGAAGTTGCTGTGTGACAGAGCTGATGTAGTCCATCGTCTCCTGGACACGCCTGTAAATGTGATCAGATTGTATGAAAGAAGATTCAAAGATCTAAAGTTTCGGAGTTGTTGCCTTTGTTTTCATTTTGTTTGGTTTTACATTTAAAAACAATAGCATCGAAGGTGTGCCGTGTTGTTCGTTCACTCTGAAAACCATAAGGAAGTGGTGTCTTACTAACCCTGAGTAGCTGCTTTCAAGATCCAAGCAAAGGAAATGAATTGTGTTCAATTTGTGACTATTCTGGAGAACAACTTTGTAAAGTCTATATAGGAAAATAATTATTTTTTAGAAAACCCTTAAACCCAGAGCCCAAATAAGCCTAGGAAAGCATTTCTAAGCACAAGAACGCCCTGTGAAGATGAGCGCATGGTCCCCACTCTCCCGTGCCCCACAGTGACAGTTCTTTCTTTAAAACCACAGTTATTTCACTCTGCGCGCAGCAAACCCAGGACTATCCTCCAGGAACGCTTCCATATCTATGTATGTGTATACATGATTTCATTGCCTGTGTTGCATGTGTATCACGTGGCCCTTCACAGGGCGATAAGTACGCCTTAAAAATTAGAACACCACCATGATCGTGTAGCCACTACAGCACTTAGAACAGAGACCGACTTTCTAAATAACCAGTGAAATATTCACTGGACAGACAGCTGAGGTTTGTGATTGGGCTATTTGGTAAAATAGAAAAAAATTCTAAGTGCATCTTTAAATGTAAATCATACTGAAGAGTCTTCTTTTTCCAGTGTTCCTTTTTTTTTTTTTCCTTTTTAATATTCTTGTTCTAGTCAGTCAGGGAAGATGAACTGGACCCTGTGCTGTTTTAAAGGATCACAAGAATAAAAATATTTTCATATCTAAGGACAACTACATGTTTTGTTGTCATAGGTAGTGACTTAATTAACTAAATAAGTCATCATCAAACATTAAGTGTGTTCTTAATTTGGAAACATTTAAAATATAGCTTCGTAAACTTAAGCAAAATGGAAGTTTTTATATTTTTATTTTTTGTGGTGTTTTGTTTTCTGCTTCTTTTTCCTTTCAGGTAGATAATAAACCTACTAGCTGATTTGTGCAAGATTCTTGCATTTTGTATTTCAACAACATTGGCTACCAAACATACGAATTAGTAAAGTGAAGTTTTCCTTCAACTTAGTAAAAGAAATGAAAAGATATATTCACTAGGGATTGAAGTCTCTCATTGAAGATATGCACATATCCAACAATTTCTTAAAACAAAGAATATTACCATCCAAATAATCAGTGAAAAATTATTTTATTCAGGGGTGCTTCAAAAAGAAACTCCACACACCTAGGTGTGTATTTTCTCAAATCACAGAAGACTTGCTTCCTGTAGATGTTATAACAAATGACTTAGACTTTAGTACCAACCGAAATTTATCTTCCTACAGTTCTGGAGGTTAGAATTTCAAAGTCAGCCTTAAAGGGCTAAAGCCAAGACATTAGGAGGGGCATTGTTTTTTTGTTTTGTTTTGTGTTGTGTTTGTTTTCCAGTTTCTGGGCTGCCAGCATTTCCTGACTACTAGTTACATTTTAATTTTTCCTCCTGGGTCACATCCCTTCCTCTCCCTTGTCACTTAGCCAGACTTCTTTTAAGGGCCTTTTGATTCTATTTAGGGTTTACCTAGAAAAGCCAGATTGGTCTTGCCCTCTCAGCTCCTCAGTCCTGTGCCACGTCCCTTTTGACAGATTAACAGTTCCTAGGATTATGATGCGGTCCTGGCGGAGACTGTTCATTCAACTTCATTGAGTTTCCCACACAAAGACCCCAGGGAGCAAAACCCTAATTGATTTATTCATGAACAAAAGGTTCTATTGAGGTCACTATGATGAGTGTATACTAAGGAATATTGTCATTTACCTTTCAGATTATCACCCCTTATTTTGCATAAATACTTTTGAAAAAAATCTCTGATCAAAATTCTCCTGTTCTAGTAAATGGTCTGGGTTACACATCCAGCCTTTTGTATGACTGAAAGACCCTGCCTGTCCTACTTAAGCACACTACGATAGGAAAGGTAACTAAGCTGTGACAATAACGGCAGTAGCACAGTTAAATCTGATGCTCATGCCATATTAGGTTTTGGAAAAAAAATTAGTATCAATAATGAGTTGATTCCTTTTGATTTTCACATCTGCAAATGATAACTGCTTGTTCAATAAAAGCGATAAACAATATGTCACTGTTAACTGAAGGAACAGAACTTCTAAAAACTGAGTCTACTTCTCTTTATGACAATGAGGGGCATTCTCCTGCCTAATGTCACGAATTTGGACGAGATTAGAGTGTTCTAAAATGAATCATGTTTTTATTATGCAGCCCTTTCCAGATTATAGAATCATAAAACATGGAAAAAACAGTTGAATGTCTATTTGAGTCTCTAAAATTTTTTAGGATCTGTAACAAATAGGCTCTTTTCCAGGAAGTTTGGTATGGAAAAGAAAGGTTAAAGTAGGCAGGATAAGTGAAGGAATCAACTTAATGACAGCTGATATTTATGCTAGACAATTGCAACAAGAATAATGTAGAAGCCAAGTTTCGTAAAAGTATTTGTGTTTAATTTTAAAGATTTGGGCGAGTGCTGACCTAGGAAGATGGAGAGGTGGCTACTGCTTCCTGGGTTCTTTGGAAAGCTGACCAAACTTAGTGAGAACTCAACTAGTAGTTTTAGGGCTTGATTTGTTTTTAAAGTGAGACTGACTTAGACACTTTATTTATTTTAAAAAAAGGCATTTTATGGAAAAGTATAGTTTAAGAGGAAACTGTGGTTAGACTAGCAGGTGCCTTTATGGAAATATTAACTGTTTGGGAATGTTCAATGAAAATGTATATATAATATGTGTGGTTTAAGAATCCATATATAAGGTAGGTTTCTTTTTGCATATAAACACCAATATTCTTACTTAGTTCCATTCAAAAGGTATGTTTCTATGGGAGAGATTTTTTTTAATTTGCTTGGTTGTATTAAGCTTATAATTACAGTTTGGGAAATCATTATGAAATTCATGTGGTGATAACAAATTAAGTATGCTCAAAATTTAAGTCTAAAATAAAAGCCCAGAAATTGAAAATATTGGATTGTTGTTGATCACTTGGAATGCTGGCACACCCACATCCTATGGTCGGTGGTTGACTGCCTCTTAACTAGCTACAACTTGAATCATTTATGACTGAACTGTAGTATTTCTTTGCTGGTGCCATCACTCCTCCCATTCAGTTTCTGAAGGACTTAGGTACCATGACACTTAGTACACTTTCCAGTTGTGTTCCAACTTCTTCAGTTACATTTGACTAAATCCTAATAAATGTATTGAGAAAAAAAATCAGAACTTTGGGGACTCAACAAGGATATGAAACTTGCCTACACTGCCTCTGTCGTGACCAGGTTTGTCTAATGAGCTGAGGAAACATGGCTCTGCTGAGATGTCAGGATATCACAAGCAGATTCATAGCTTGGACTTAACAATATTCTCATTTTAACTTCTCTTGACATGAATGTCTATTACAATTATGTTTGGCAGAAACAGTTATTGATTGGTTGCTCAGTCTTACCTTTTGAACAATCCTTGAGGAAAGCTAAAAAGTAAATCAAACATTGTTTAAGACAACAGCAAAAACATATGAAAATGACTGACGTGTCCTTTGATTCTTTTCTGTTGCAGACGATTCCAGACTAACGTTAACCAAGGAAGCACATACACACACTGCACCCTTCAGTAAGCTGTACACACCGCAAGCGCATGTGAACACTGCACTCTTCAGTAAACAGTACACACTGCACTGTTAGTTGAAGGGAATAAAAGAGTCTTCAGAAAACTTCCAAAGCACAAAAGGATGAGTCACATGATTTAGAAGAAACAATAAGAGCAGAAGTGAACCAAACAGGAAGTGTTACATAAGCACGACTCAGTTGTTATGGCCTACTTCTGCTAAGGGGGTAACAACAGTATCATATGCAGGTAAATATTTCAAATCACTAGAAAAATCACCTCTTAGAAAGTTAGAAATATGAATTTAATTTACAAAAATGGTGGAATCAAGAAAAGATAGCGTGTGTAACAGGACTTTTGAGTCTGCAAAATGCCGTCTTTTGTTCAGGAATCAAGCTCAGACCTGACACACACAAGGCAAGACCTTGCTGGTGAGCACGTCCACAACACTGTTATTCTATTTGTAACAGACCACAGAAATATTTTCTTTGTTCTTAAAAATAGTATTAAACTTAATTTTAAGCAAAATTTCCTATACTTTGGGAAAAATTGTTAAAACACATTCAAGTTTAAATCTGCATGGGAGGCAGAGCCAGGAGGATCCCTGTGAGTTTAAGGCCAGCCTGGTCTACAGAGAATTACAGGACAGGCTAAAAAGCTACAGAAAAACCCTATCTTGAAACCCTGCCCCGACATGAAAAGGAAAACAAAAGAAAAAAATCTGCTTTCTGGGTAGTATCTTAGCATCCAGTGTCAATAACAATATACAGAGGGGTGTGCAACCACTTGTTTTCAAAATGTTTTTATTATTCTTAACCAAAATATTAATATTTAAAATACTCCAGTTGATATTTAGTTGTGTATTAGGGTCTGAAATATATCAACATTGCAACTTTATGCTGCTTTTAAAAATTGACTGTGATTCATTTACTAATAGATTGACTTAAATTTTATATGATAGTTTGATATCATTATTAAGAAAATAAAAATGTCCAAATTGTCCTTTAATTATTGTCAGGAAAAGCAAAGTGTACTGAAGTAATCAGCTAATTGTGTGTTTTTAAACAACTCAGCCTTTTAGGTACATGCTAACAACAGATGCTTCAAGCAAACCACACCAGGGCTAGTGTGATGGCTCAGAGGGAAAGGCACCTGCTGCCAAGCCAGAAGACCTCAGTTCCATCTCCAGGATTTAGACCCGACTCCTGCTAGCTGTACTGTGTCCTCCATACATGTGCCATGGAAAGGGTGCACCCCACATAAGGAAATGTAATTTATAGTTTGAAAACCCACATCAAACAATAAAGTGACCTTTTGCTTTCATCTTTCTTTAGTTTGAATTGAAAGATTTTTTATTAATAAATAAACTTTAGAGTGTGATAAAACTCTCTAAGATATTGGTTATTTAGATAACATTTAAAAAGAAACTATTTCAAAACATGCCATATTTGTGCTACCTTGTAATTAATCTGAAGCTTTCTAATCTAAAGAACAATGAACATTTTCTTATCCCAACTTTCAAATTGTCTTCTTTAACTCTCAATCCGTTATATTATAGAACTATAGTAGAAGATAAACTGATTAAGAATGATCTAATGTAGATTTTTGATTCATTAGTTAAAAGGCAGAATCTGAAAATATAAAAATACAAATTTCCTATATCCTGTTTACCTTCTCTTTCAATACCTTTTAAAAATCTTTTTTCTGTGTTTATTCTTTGAGAATTTCATAGTTATATTCTTTCCTGTCGTCCAAACAGCCTCAGATTCTCTCCACACAACTCACACTCTTTCTCTTTTAAAAACAAAACCAGCAAAAATGTCACTAAAAAAAACCCAAACAAACATGGAGTCTAATTTGTGCCGGCCATTTACTCCTGTGTTGGCTGTTTGCGCATGCCTCGAAGTATGCTTGACATGCTCAGTGAGACGCCACTCAAGAGAACTGGCCCTCCCTCTCCCAGCTGCTGTCAATACAAACACCTTATTGGCAGAGATGGGACTATGTGTTCACTTCCTCCCCTTCATGCTCAAATTTGATCTGTCTTAAGCGTTTCCGATCTTGTGCATGTTGTCATATAGTCTCTGCTAGTTCACTGTCCATCTGCCCTGCTGGATCCGGAAAAGCTTCCTTAAAATCATCAATCACATCTGGCTCTCACAATCTTTCTGTGTGACCCACACCCCTGACCCTTGAAGGGAGGGATGTGAAAAAGATTCCTATCCAGAGGCGAGCACTCCAAAGTGTTTCATTCTCTGCACGTGGTCCAGTTGTGGGTCTTACACATATCTTCATTTGCACCTGAAGTCGTAAACGGTACAAGTGACCTAACTAATGCTATTCGAATTAATTTTCAATCTTACCTCTAAAGTTCACTATTAAGAATGCCATGAAAACGAATGATAGAAAGATGTCTTTCCTGGATTTCCTGTGTGCTCACTTTTATAAGAATTCATGATTATGAGAACTCCCAAGGCAATATTTTTACAACCAAAACAGTGAGAAATACAAAAATAATAGCTCAATGCTTTAGAGCCAATTTGATCATGCACAGAAAGACATTACTTCACTCATACTAGGATGAATTCTAGATTCCTTGTTTCAGTTTTCCCTGCATTAGGATTCCACATATTCAACCTTCCATTTCCCAGCATATAAATCTTCTAGGGATTAGCATTGAATACTGACATAAAATCATTTGCTTGCATATTTTGTTCAAATTAAGTGCCTTCTGTGTAAGATAGATTTTTAGAAAGCTATTTTTGTACTCAAACTAAATAAAACTAAACAATATAGATCTATAACAGATGACTGTAAATTGGAAAGCATCATTTAGTGATGACTGTTTGATACTTTATACAAAACTAGTTTAACGGCATGTAGTAATAGAAGTAGTGAGTTAATCACTAACTATAAAGGTACATGGTACATAATGTGCCTGATATGCAGATTTGGGAATCAAAGCATTGCAGTCTTACTCATTAACTTCTGGAAGACATTTGCCAAATGACCTCTCTGAGCATAGGCACATACTGGGATTCCTCACTACTCAGTGAGAGAGTTGTTGTGTTATTCTGTGTGATAGCGCTAAGCAACAGGAACCAACTGATGTGGACACAGCCAAGCCAAAGGCTCCCTTTTGTAAATGGAGCAGCTATTTTTAATATATCACCTAACAACTGGCCACCTACTCTGAGCCCATCACTGACGCCCACAACGGGCCGTAGAGATGAGTCACAAGATCCTTCAACAGTGGTTGATTCAGTCCTTTATCTCTCTGCCCACTAACCTGACTGATAGCAGGAAACTCAAGTTGGCACCTGCCTGTGTCCACACCCTGTGTGGGATATTATCCTTCTGCCTGACACCAGCTCTTCTTACACTTACTGGCCCTGTGCTACATTAATAGGGCCCAGTTTTACTCTCAAATGTAGTCTGAGTCAAAAAACCTATCTAGAATGCTCTGCTTGAGGTTGCCTTGAGGAATAATATTTTGGCTCCTATGAGATCTTAAAGCCTGCTACTGAGGCACATATTTGTAAATCTGTGCTTAGTAAGAACCAGAGTCATTCATCTGAATTTACAAGAGTCTAGAGTGAAGGGAATAAAGTCAAGAGCAAAACTACGTACATACAGCTAGGCACTCTACTAGTTTTTCAGTGCTGAGGCAAGGAAGCAAGAATGGTGGTTTACACAGTAGCAGTGTGTGGGACCACAGGTCTAGAGACCAGGTGTCCCAAATCAAGGCGTTGGCAGGGTTGGTGTCTGCTGAATTCTGTATCTTTCCAGGGCCTTTATCTATGGAGGCCATTGGCTCCCTGTAGGTCTTAACATGGTCTTTCTTCTATGTATTTCTATCTTTGTCCAAATTCTCCATGCTAGAAAGATACTAGTTATATGGAAATCCGTGTCCACTCCCATGACCTAATTTTAGCTCTGCTTGTAAAGACCCTGTCTCGAACTAAGGTTACCTTGTGAGGTACTGCAATCAGGACTCTAGCTTGTTTGTTTGCTTATTTATTTATTTATTATTTATTAGCCACCCTCCCCTACCGGTCCCTCTCCCGTTCTCCCCCTACTACTTTGCAACACCTTCCTCTTCCATCTCCATCCAAGAAAGGATAGGTCTCCTAAAAGTGTGACTAAAACATAACTTATTTACTTTGAACCAGGATAGGCTGAACGTAAGGGGAAAGTGACTAAAGCTTAAACCATGGTACTTTCTTGTACGGTGAGTGTAGGGAAAGTTGTATAGTATGACACAGGCATTCCCTCTATTCCCAAGGAGATGATGGACATCAAATTCATGTTCATACTCTTTTTATCTTTTCACAAATCAGTGCTTTTTTTCTAAAACTTTGTTACAAGGAAATTAGAATGAAAAAGTTAATACTTTGAATAAAAGCCCAATAAGAAAAGGTAGCAATAAAAAATGGACAATGGAATTACATAAGAACAAAACAAACAAGAAGAAATGATGGGAAAAAATATTGAAAAAGAATATTATTCTTTAGGTTTTAGGACACAGAAGGTAGCTAGAAAACATGAACAAAATCATTAATTTCCTGAACTCAAATAAAAATGTAGCTGAAGAGATTTGATCTGAGCACTATTTATCATTTAAGCACCACTGAACAATGGGCTGTGTGGGTTGACACAGAAAAAAATCATGCCAAACAAATCTAATTCCTTTTTATTCATTGAATTATAAGATTAGTAGATGAATGCAATGTGGGAGACGTACATTTGAAGTTCAGAAATACATTTGATACAGTATTTCATGAACTCTGAAATACATTCAAATAGTCAGGATTATTAACACTAGTTTAAGGAATGAATATGAAATAAAAGATTGTTTAAAAAATAGCAACAATGGACCGTTGATATGGCAGCTTGGGAATGGATCATTACAAGGTGCTGCAGTGTGTTATAGTGTTCATAGGATTTTTTCAGTACACATTAACATTCACACAGTTTTCTTGGGCTTGATGAAAAGAAGTTGGAGAAAAGACTAAGAATGCTCCCCATGACTTCAGACAATATATACAATCAATCCCGATTTAGCAAAAGGAGAAAATAGCTTTGGCCTCCACTATTTTTGCCACTTTTAAATGCAGTAACTTAGCACTGGATCATTTTAGTTTCTGCAGGCTCTAAAAGTCTGTTATGGATGCATTTATTTGAACTTTCTGTGTCTCAGAAGAAGCTACTTCTTCGAGTCACTCAGTTGACCTAGCATTAGAGATAGGTCCACAGAAAAGACAACCCAGCCTGTCTTGATTTCATGAATCTGCAGTGGTTAGGTTTGGTCAGCATTCTTGATTTCACTGAAGCATGTGAGTGCTTCATGTTAAACACTGCTCCTTACATGCAAGTTAAATATAAGAGGTATCTAAATAAACAGGAGGGAGTAGAAGTATTCCAATGAAATTTATAATCAATTCTAAATTAGATACTGCTAAAAGCAACAAAGCAGTAACATCATAGCAGTGCCCTGGCATGATTGAGAAGTGCATGTACTAAACACAAAGCCTGGGAATAACTAGGAAAGAGTGAAATATGTGGCATTTATTCCTAGGACGCAAGGAGGTGACAATAAGCAGAAATTTACTTGTGAGTTTATAGCACTTGGCATCACCCAAGAGATGCAATGTGATGTTTGATCTATTAGAGGAGGTTCAAGATGATTCATCAGCTTCTGAATATATTATTAAAATTATTTCTAGAGGAGAGGATGCATGCTGTCTAGAAACATTTCATTTTGGAATAACAAAGAAGTGCAGAGGGAAATCAGAGTGTACACGAGAATCGTTATGAAGTGGCAGGACCAGTGTAAGATAAAAGATTGAAAGGCACACACAATTATGAGACAAAGGGCAAAAAGTCATCCTACAGATGCATCTATTGGGGTAGGTGGCAAAAGAAATTCAGTGTTTTCTATAAGAAAAGCAGACACACTGTAAATTGATACACTTATTCTTACATTAGTAACAATGGAGTTAGTTACTAATTAGTACCAGTGGAGAACACTGTATTTCTGTTGCATGAGGGGGCCACTTGTTCGTTCCCAGCCACCCAGCTAGCTTAGACCTGAAATAATCACACAGAAACTGTATTAATTAAATCACTGCTTGGCCCATTAACTCTAGCTTCTTATTGGCTAACTCATATTAATTTGACCCATTTCTATTAATCTGTGTATCACCACAAGGTTGTGGCCTACCAGCAGAGTTTCAGCACATCTCTCTCTAGCGGCTCCATGGCAACTCCCTAACTCTGCCCTTCTTTCTCCCAGCACCCAGCTTCACCTTCCCCACATACCTAAGTTCTGCCCTATCAACAGGCCTGGGCAGTTTCTTTATTCATTAACCAATAAAAGCAACACATAGACAGAAGGACCTCCCACACCATATATCGGAATCTATCTGAGGAAATGGCTTGAAAATATGCAATAGAATACAAAATGTAATGAATTTCTGAGCAAAACTTTGGCAGGAATACGAGAAAATTCCTCCTAAGTTGATAGTTTGAGAAACATATTTGAATAAAAATTTGAAATCCCAGTATATACTCTTCATAAATTCACTATGAACTTAAAGGTGGAATTCGCTTTTTCACTGGTTTCTGCAAGCTACTGTTTCCTTACCAGTGCCTCATTATTGGATTTATGATTTCTCACAAACAGAACCCATTGTAAGAAGCATCCCATCTGTAGACCTTGGCAACTAGATACCAACAGTACCCATCTCAGTATCTCTCAGCAACTATTGGCAGCCAAGTCCTGAATGCATACATACACAACTGTACATAAGTATGCACATACTTGTCAGTGTGCCTATAGCTACGCTCTACTGAAAGCTTATATACAATCACCACTTGAGAACAGGGCTAAGGCTTTCATACTCAAGTTCACTGCCACATTTCCTTTATGTATGGATTTTCAAGTCTTCAATGTCACAAGAGAATGATAAAGGTATCATCCAAAGTATACCAATTGTGCAATAGTGTTTTCAAATCTTGTTTATTTTCTTATGTTTTTACGCGTTCATCATGGGTCAATTTCAGACTTAATTTTACCTTCCTGGTAATGGACTCTCAAATCAGAACAGGTGGTTATGGTATGGAGAAGAAAACTTGATGGTCTGCCTTAGTTAGGGTTTCTATTGCCATGATGGAACACCACAAGCAAAAGTAGCATGCAGAGGAAGAGGTTTATTTCCCCTACACTCCGGCATCTCAGTTCATTATCAAAAGAAAGTTCTGCAGGAACTCAAGCAATGTGGGAACCTGCTAGCACAAACTGATGTAGAGGCCATGGAGAAGTACTGCCTTCTGGCTTAGTCCTCATGGCTTGCTCAGTCTGACTTCCTGCAGTACCCAGGACCACCAGTTTGTAATGGAACTGCCACAGTAAGCTGGGTCCTCCAGTGCCAAAACCAAGAAGATGCACATAGGCTTGCCTACAGACCAGTCTGATGGGGGTATTTTCTCAATTGAGATTCCCTCTTCCAACACGATTCTGGCTTTTGTCAAGTTGACATAAAACTAATCATCTCAGTGCCCATCCTCTGACCCAGAGTGTCTCCTCTGAGGTTTTGCTCAGCACTTCAGTACATAGTAACATCACATAAATGAATCTTGTGAGAAAGTATAGAACATCTTGTTTTCAAGAAGAAATAATTAAAATATATGAATTGTCTGCTTTTATGTCTTACTACAGTGTAAATGGAGACTGCACTTTCATTTCCTGGACACCCAGACCCAAATAATCACATCAAAACTATATTAAATATAACACAGCTTGGCCAATGGCTCAGGCATATTTCTAGCTAGCACTGGCATCTCAAATTAACCCATTTTTATTATTCTATACTTTTCCACGAGGTTCATGGTTTGTACCTAACATCTTGCTTCTTGGACAGCTACATGGCCTCTGCCTGACTCTGCCTTCTTTCTCCCTGCATTCAGTTTAGCTTTCCTGCCTAGCTATATTCTGCCCTGACATAGGCCAAAGCAGCTTCTTTAATTAACAGCAATAGAATGTATTCACAACACACAAAGGGGAATCCTGCATCACCACACATTTTTCATTTCAAGAAAAATATTATTATTCATTATAAAGTCCTAGTGTCCTAGTGGAGATGATGCCTATAAATGGGATCTTGGTCACAACAATGATTTTCCTTTATACAACTGCTCTTTAACTGGTCACATAATTGATTAGTGATAAGAAAGTCAAAGTCACACAAAGCATTGTGATGTATCCTACTTCCCTGTTGCTTTTACTGAGATATTTGCTTTTATGTGATTGCAAAGTGTGTAGTTTTTTCTTATTTCAACACAATGTATTAAATGTGCTCTAAGTATGAAAAGGATAAACGAATCCAGGTTGATGTCATTCAGCACACATCTCAGCATCCAAATATAGCTGGCCCAGCCTCTGAAGGAAGACCTTAGTTCCAAATCTAAGACTGGTCTGGTCTCTATAGTAAGATCCTATCTCCAAAATAATGTGTTACAGGAAAACAAAACAAAACAAAAAACAAAGATGAAGATGCATAGAAAATTCTCAGACTGGTAAGGTAAGGAAGATACCGAGGGCACTGATTATAATTCAAGGTGGGGAACTTTATATTATAAATATCTAATAAGTATTTGAGAACAGTTAATCTTTCTCAAATGAGAATATGGAGATATCTTTATAAACAGCAGGTATATGACCTGGATGTTTAAATTTGACAGACAATTTTGGGAGGATAATGGAGACTGGCAGGTAAGGGAAATAGAGAAAATAAAAGAAATCCCAGAATTACTAAAAACCTTCTGGAAAGTATTCTTAATTCCTGCACTTAGTCCCCCACCTCCAACAAGAACAGAAAGCTGGAGGCATGTGGATTCTGGTCAAGCTCCCCAAATCATGCCACCACAATGTCAGTCTCTCCTCAAAACCAGCACCACCCCACAATTTAACAACCAGTGCCAATTCTTTAACTATCATTAGAATTATTCAGGAATTTTATTCTAAAATAGACATTCCTGAATTTTATAATCAATATTGGATTGTGGTGCAGGAATATGACTCTCACATTACCACAGACTTCAAAGATGAGAGGATAGATTATTGGAAGATGGAGGTCAGATTTTGGAAAGTCAAACCTGATTACTGTAGGTTGTCTTCTTACTTGCACAGTATACTGATGGTACACACACACACACACACACACACACACACACACACACACACACATTCCTTTCCTCTCATCAGTTGTATAGAAAAACCAGCTTTGGCTTTTTTCATATACACCATCGCCATTACTGTATCCATGTTTTTGTTCATGCTATTCATTCTTCTACACTGATTTTGAATTTCTGCTCATATTTCAAACTTTTTCAAACACCTTAAATTTTCTGTCTACGATCAATGATAGATATTTTTCTTTAATAATTATATTTTGGTCACATTTATAATACATTACAACAACTATAATCATGAAGTAAAATATTTTATCTTGTTCACATATATCCTCTTAAATGCACAGGGAATTCTAGATATATTTAAATGAACAAATGGAAGACAGTGAATAGATATTTATTTTAGATTACAGCAAAATATGTTTGGTTTGAGAGCAGTTTTGCACAGAAAAAGGTTTCTTCTCTAGGAGGGCTCCACACTTACTCAGTATCATCAGGACGAATACTATAAACCTAAATTACTCCCTGTGGTAAACAAGAGCATAGTAGAATCAGAGATGGGCCCAAGAGAGCCTGCTACCAGGAAGCAGCAAAGATGAGTTGCTCGGTCATCCAAATGCCAGTGTGCTGACTAAATCATTTTAAAATTTTTAACAGAGTGATTCTTTTTATTTCTGATTGTGGTAGTTTGGATGCAATTGGCCCAGACCATCTCACAGGGAGTGGCACTATTAGCAAGAGTGGCTTTGTTTGAGTAGGCATGGTCTTGTTGGTGTAAGTGTGTCACTGTGTGGGTGGGCTTTGAGGTTTCTTATGCTTAGTATACTGTCCAGTGTCTCAGTTGACTTTCTGTTGCCCCAAAGATATAGGGCTCTTAGCTTTAGCTCTAGTACCACATATGCCTAAATGCCACCATGCTCCCTGTCATGATGATAATGGATTGGGACTCTGAAACTGTAAGCGAGCCCCTTCAATTAAATGTTTTCTTTATAAGAGTTGCTGTGGTCATGGTGTCTCTTCACAGCAATAAAAACCCTAACTAAGACACTCGTGAAATTTCTTCAGGGGGCCATCACAAATTAGTTTAAAGGGGAAAATGTCACACTGCAAACATTTGGGCTGGATAAGTGTGATAGATTGCTGCCAGCAAAGTGATTTCTTTTTTCATATGGTAGGCGATACAGTCATTGAACTACATCAATGAAATGAGAGACAAAATTTAAGCCTTGTGGATTGTATATTGCAACAGCAAGATGGAATATATGTTGTATATTAGTTGTGTCAGAGAGTGTTGTGTTCTATGTGAAGAGATATAACTCAGAATAGGGTTTGGAAAATAACTGTGTGTTAGTAAAAATTCAAATAACTGTAATAGAGAAAACTTTGTGACAATGGTAACAGTTTAATAAATAGTAGAAACAACTGAATACAGACATAAACGTGGACATTCTCTCACACAAAAGGAGCAGTCAGTGTGAAGATACTTAGATAGAAGTGTCCGCACTATTCAAAGGCAGTGAGGAGGCCAGCCTAGCTGAATACTGCTGGTCAGAGACGTAGGACGTGAGTGATGGAAGAAAAGGGCTAAATAACTGTGGCCATGCTGGGGGGAGAGCAGCAGTCTTGTTCCCAAGAAACTCAGTGTGAGACATCCCGTGGAGGGAAAGTAGCCCTGCATAGGCAGTTGGATATTTGCATGGGTCCCATTTGGGGGTTCCAGGATGGATCTGATTATTTCTTAGAGAAGTTCAAATGAAACGTTTATATAAAGTTTACATCATATTGTGGGACATAAACTTTACTTCTTTAATGGAACTTACTTCAGTTTTCAGAAGGTAGGCAGACTAATTCTCAGTTCTCAGAAGATAGGCAGACTAATTCTTGTAGGCAGAGACTGCTCGTTCATTTCCCGGCCACTCGGACCTGAATATTCATACAGAAACTATATTAATTACAACAGTGCTTGGCCAATAGCTTAGGCGTATTACTGGCAAACTCTTATATCTTAAATTAACCCATTTTTATTAATCTGTATATCACCACGAGGCTGTGGCCTACTGGTAAGGTTCTGGTTTCCCAGCCAGTGCCTTTCTTTTTCAGCAGTTACATGGTGTCTCTCTGACTCTGCCTACTCTCTCTCTCTCTCTCTCTCTCTCTCTCTCTCTCTCTCTCTCTCTCTGTTCTTATTTCCTACCTGGCTTTCTGCTAAGTCATTGACCCAAACAGCTTTATTCATTAACCAATGATAATAAAACATATTCAGAGCATACAGAGGGGAATCCTACATCACCTCCTCTTTTCTGTCTAATTAAAAAGAAAGATTTTAACTTTAACATAGTAAAATTACATAAAAAATAGGTGTCAAGCAAGAATTACAGTTGTAATATTTAGTTTACTTATATCTGACAAAATTAAAGAAAATACGTATCATGTATTTTATCTTTGTGAATCTAAAGTTTCATTTCAAATTTGCCTTTATCATAACTAAGGAAAACTATCTGTCTTCAACTCTACAAAGACCCCAGAAGGACATAATATTACCTAAGTAAACAGGAAGTACACTGTAAACAACTTACAAAACTTTAGAATTGACAAAGACATCTTGCTGCCTAGACAGTCATCCAAAGTTCTTCTGTAACTTCCATCTTCAACCTACAGGCCCATAGTATCTGGTAGACTTTTACATGAAGCAGGAAATTTGAAAGGCTGTTTTACCTGTCTTTGCAGTTTTTCAGTCTATTTCTTTTGTGTCCTGCAGAGTGTCTGTCAGTTTCTTCTGTGAAGCAGGAGCCCTGAAGGATTTTTTTGGAATGTTTAGCAGTCACTTCTCTATGGGTTCTTCATGTCTAGTTCATACAGCACACCATCAAGCTGTCCAGGCAAGAGCAGTTTCTTACCCAAATGGCTAGCCTTGTCACATTGAAGATAAAATCTTTAATGAGTTTTTTCAATGCCCATCAACCTCTCTCAAGTAATTGGTGCTGCGAGAAGCAGACATGTCGCAGTGTTGAGAAACGTCTAAGTTCTTAAAACATTTTAAATGATATATTCTGTAAGTCTTTCAAGTGTTAAAGATTATCTATCTAACTGAAATACATATCTGTATATCTGTAAAACCTAACTAACATAATTAAAAGTTTGATTATTACAGATGACTCTCTATTAAGCTGTATTTCTTAACTATATATTGCATTTTAAATGAGTTGCACAAACACAATACCTTAAAAAAGAGCAGAAATATTATATATATATATCATAAAGTATATCAATAGACCAAGATCCATCCCGATGCAAAGTATTCATCTCTATATCATATCCTCCTTATTTTTGTTTTTTGGGTTTTTTTTTTTTTGTTTTAGAAATTGACTGTGACCATTACTATAACCAACCCTTTTAAAATGAAAATAAACATTTATAAACAATCATTTTGGGAATTTGGGCATAATTTTCTCCTAAGTGCTTCCTGCTATTTGTTGGGCAAAGTATTTTTAGGGGTTCATGGAGAACTTTTGGGGGTTCTTGCTCCATCAAACCACATTAGCCTGGAAGGAATCCACAGGTTCCCATCCTCTGTGGAAACAAAAGCAGAACCTCTTTTCCAAAGCTACATATCCTTAGACTCAAAGTTTGAAGTCATGATACATTCAAAACATATATGTTGGTTTAGCTTAGTAGCCCCCAGTATCAAATGTCTCTCTGTAGTGAAAAAAATTCAAAGAAAACACAATAATATACATAATCCAGACTCTCAGTGCATATTTCATCTTTATGTGGCTTATTTTTCTCTACTTCTTTAATATATGACTATCTGTACTCTTTTATATTACTTTTATTGTCTCTTTAAAGACTTTGTTATATTTTCTAAAACCATTTACTTTTTTAACTGTCTATATTCTGTTTCCTCTCTCTCTCAAGCCTGTATACATTTTTAAAAACATACTGTGCCTTGTTTAGAGGTCCTTCATATCTGAATCTGTCCTATTGCATATCTGAAATTCTTTTCTGACAAGGGGCTTTGTAAGATGATAATCAGTATGGTTGCAGTAGCCCTGGATTTTGCCTCCACCTCTCTTGGCCTTTCAATATGGCAGAGGTACATTTACTGCCAATTCTGGGACCATCAGGTAAGAGCCACACTCACCACCTCAACTCTGGGAAGGAGCATGCAGCACATAAATTCTTTAGCATTCCGGGATCTTTCTCTTTCGGTAGCTACATGATGTCTCTCTGAGTCCACCTATTCTCTCTCTAACTGTCTATCACTGTTGATTTTCCACCTGGCTTTACTCTGTTAAACCATTGTCCCAAACAGCTTTATTCATTAACCAATGGTAATAAAACATATTCACAGCATACAGAGGGGAATCCCACATTAAATTCTAAAATGAATTATCTGTAGAACCTTGGGTAGGGTGGGATGTACTACATATATTTTATAGGTGACTGCACTGACTATTATTTTATATAGAACATTCAGTTATAAATAGCCGTTTAATAAATATGGAACTGTGCATGTGAATGAATATTGAACCCTACTAGAGACAGTCTTTTTATTTTTGAAGGTTGAACAGAATTATTGAATCAGCACTATTGGTCAGTTTTGTCTCTTCCAGCCTTGTCTTCTCAAGAGTAGCAAGATTGCATTTCTACACTGCAAGACATTCCCACAGTACGTGTTGGCCAGAACATGCTCTAGAATAATATTGCCACTTCTCCCTCTCTCTATGCCTTGACATCATCTGATGCCTGTCCTCTTTGTTCATTACTAAATAATGATTCCAAGCCCAGACTTGAGCTCAGCAGGTCCACATTGGAGTCTGCCACTACCTTCCAGTTTGTAAATAGACTTGAATCCCCAATGTTCCTCTAAACTTCAGTTTTTTTTCAGTTTGTGAAAAGCAATGAATAATTGCTTATTTTGCAAAGGAAAATAAAAACTAATATTACCCGGTAATAGGTTTTATAGAGGACAGCAAAAATTAAAACACCTTGGGAGTTAAAAAATTCTGTTTCTTATTTAACTGACTCACAAGAGAAAGGCACATTGTTGTCCTTCTTTGGTAAAACAGATACTTTACAAAACATGGATTATTTGGTAGCAATACTGTAGCTTGGAGAAAGTGTGGTATGGTTTGGATAGAATCCACATGTCTTTGTTATTTTTCTCTCTAGCTGTTTGCCATATATCAATGGCTGTCAATTATATTCCTATAGGAAATATAATTACACTGACAAATATTTATTCAGATTTCATCCTGTGCCAGATTGTGGCAAGAAACCGGGATCTCTGTTTTTGATTGGCTTGCTCTCTTTTGCAGCCTATATCCTGGAGTCCTCCTGGGATAATAAAATTCTTCAACATAGGACTTGGATAGTAGTTGAACAGGGCAGTTCAGCATTAGCTGAGTGTGCATATCTGCCTCGAGATGAACTCTGGGAAACTCAATGCTGACTGACCCTTCATCCTCTTTCTCCATGATTTGGAAACTCATTTTCCAGCCAGGTGTTCTTCCAAATGAAGATTCCAGAACAGAGCATCAATCATTTTTAAACAAGCATTTATGCATTTTCATATCTGTGCCATATGCTGTACTAAAAGCTCAAAATACAGAATGGATAAAGTGGAGTTTCCTGCTCTTAGAGATTATACAACATAAGGAGATGCATCTTACCCATATCGTTATGTAAATGAAATGACTATTAATTACTTACGATAAATGAAAGGTAGAAATCTGACTGACTAGCATTACAGTGGCAGTTACTGGGGAGAGAAGACTGCAAGTTGGTCACTGAGTCAACTTCTTTGCCGAGAAAGAAAGAGAGACAGAGAGAGAGAGAGAGAGAGAGAGAGAGAGAGAGAGAGAGAGAGAGAGAATAATTAAAATCATGGAGTGTGAGAAAATGAAAACAGGGTTTTTTAAATACATTATAGAATTTAATAAGTTTACTGAGGTTCCCCAGGCTAAATTGGTGAACTTAGATATAGAGTTTTGAAAGGAGAAACTTATAGATGATGCATTCTAAAACATACAGCAAAAGTTTGCATAACAGCAGTGTCATTGAAGAATGGGTCAGGAAAGCCTCTGGTTTCAATAAGTAGTAGCACTGGCCAGATGGACTACTGATTTTAATTTTATTCAGAATCACGGGAGTCTGCAATATGAGTTATAAATACCATCGTGAATGAATTTTGTAAGATGAAAAGGCAGCTCTACTCCCACAGAGAAGAATATAAAACTAAATAGAATTCAGCAATAGGTGATAAGTGTAGGGTAGGCCACTGGGTAGCCTTGGACTCACCCGCTCTCTGCCTTTTAACTTATGGTTTCAAAGCCTTACTGCAGAAAGCCCTGAGAATGTATCATCTGGAGAAAGGAATGGACCAACTGAACAGCTGGGACTCTCTTACCATCACTCCTCCCTAAAGCAGGACTTTGATATGCCAGGCTAGCAATTCCTGAGACCCTGAATTGTAGAGACCCAGCCTAAGCTGCTTTCTGAATTTCCTTGCCTGTGTAGATGAGACTCCACCGTCAAAGGCAGCTTTGAAGAGTAGGCATATGGTGAAACCCAGGCTCCTTGTCTCTTGCTGCCCATCTTTAAGAAAGACTTTGTGTAGCCTTTGAAGACAGGCATTTGGAGTCACTAGACTAGACAAGCCAGGACCAGTACACAGTGAACCTATTCCAATTCACAGTGGTGTTTGGAACTTGAAAGGTGGGATGTGAGTAAGGAGCGACACTCAAAACTGGCCTGCTAGAAGGTATTTGTTTCGAAAAGTTCTACAGGCCCTATAAATAATATATGGAAAGGTGGACAATAGGAAATTAATTTCCTAGTAAATCTTTATGATACCCACCAATGGACAGTTAGAATTTATTGTTTAACTTTCTGTGTTTATCTGTAGAAATCTCCTTACTAAATAAATTATTTAATTGTGCAAAATTCCTTAAAAGGTCAACTTCAGGAAAGTTTTTCCTCTAGGACTTGAACAAAGATCGGGGGACATTAGCTATCACCAGAAAGTACAACTAGAGCAGGGGTAGAATGATCACCAGAGCTAACACAGAAGACCACGGAAGGCTCCATTCATCACTGGGCAGCACAAGCTCTCAGAATTGAATGATACAAACGAAATGAAGCATCTTCAGTATCAGATGTTAGCACATCACACAACACTGAAAAGTGGCCAGAACTCACCCTCCAGCTACATATCCATTCATTTTTATCTATATTCAGGATTGATATCCTGCTACTAACTAAATTTGTTATTCTACAGCATATATGTTAATAAAGCATGAAACAATTATTGCAGAAGCATTAAAACACTGGTCTGATGAACACAAACCAGGATAATGGAGGAGTGAAATTTACATTTCTCTGTATAGAGGAGCAGTATGAACAAGCTGAGTGGTTTATAGCAAGACTTTCCTGAGCTCAGCAAAGGACAGGCACTGACCTGCCTGTTACTGCCTTCTCTCTCCGAGGCTAAGGAAGGAAGCCATAAAGGACATTCCATAACTATCCTGGATTGTATTGTCTTGACTTTTCAGATCCTGTTTGCTTTCCTTGACCTATTGTGGGTCTTTCTGGACTGTTTCCTGATCCAAAGAGCTCAACAATTTTTGGGTTGTGCACCATAAGGTATATTCAAGCTTGGCTTATGCACAAGAAAACTCAAGCAAAGAATTGTGGACTTTATTTCAACTCTGTCCTTGGAATGAATAGCAAACATACTCAAGACAGCTGACCAACAGTAAAGGACTAGATAAAAGGAAATTACCTGCACACACTGCTGAAAGAGTCTACTAGACTTCTACCCAGCAAGGTGAAGACTGTAATTGACTCCTCAGAGCAACAAGCAGAGAAAAGAGCTGAGGCAAATGTGAAATTTGTTGACAGCATGGGGAAAGAACTTTTTATAAAAGCATATGATATTATTAAAGGTTATTGATACATAAGACCTGATGATGGGCTGATTCTGAAAGACAGGAAACAAATAGTATTCTGGAATTTGTGCACTTTGTTGTAGAAAGTTTTTTTGTTGAACTATCTTCAGACTACCAACTAGCAAATAATGACAGGGACACTTACTATTTTCTTTTCTTTCTTTTTGTTTTTTGTATTTTCTGTAGCTTTGGAGGAATTATTATTAATTATGAAAGCTTGACTTTAGTTTAGGCTCTTTCCCATCTTGCTTTTATAACTTAATTAACCAATATACGTGGCTAAATTATCCTTTCTTAGTATGACTTATCCAACTTGCTTGGAGTCTGCTGGTGAAATCACACGGCTAGATTCCTCCTTCCAAATGCTTTCTCTCTCTGCCTGGAAATCCCACCTATATGTCCTGCCTATTTATTGACTGTTCATGAATTACACCAATCAGAGCAACAGATCTTCACACAGTGTACAGATATCCCACAATACCTAGTAGTTTCCACCAGAAACTTCTCTCACTATTGAATTTATTTTCCTTTGAGGAAGAAATCCCAGTGAGGCTCAGCTTTTCCTGCCTACTCTCTGGAACAAACTCTCTGGATGATGCTCTGGCTTATGAGGTCTCTTACATAGTATAGTTTTCACGTTATGCAATATTTAATTTGATACATATTCTGTAATTTATTATACCGGTTTTCCAATGTTGGACTTTCTGTTGCTCTTGGTTTTGCTTTTATTTTTAGCCACGTTTTGCACTATCATAAATCACATGATTTATCTACGCAGTTCTGTGTTTGTGTTTGGTTAAATCTTAGAAGTGGAAGTACTGGTCACAAGATGGACTGCTGTGCCCTTATTTTAACGTCCATTGGAGTTTAATCAACTAGCAGGAAAATCCTGTCAAGGCCATTTTAGAGGACACAACAAAGCTATATCCTTGCATGAAAGGTAACCATGCAAAAATAAATCGATGAAATCTTTTCAGTTAAGGTAAGGGGGAAGTTCAGGGAGTATTATTGAATATGAGAGTGATTGATTTATTTCCAGCTACAGAGAGATATAAATATGTGCTGAGCTTATGAGGAACATTGGTGAAGGCCTCCGAATATTGCCTTTTCTCTACTTCTAAAGGAAAAAACAATTTATTTTCTTAGAATGAGTAACATCCCATGTTCACAGAACCATGGAATCCAAAAGTACATGCAGACCTATGGGTAATTGTTCATCCTGAGAGGAAGTGTTTACAATGGTGTAGCCATACCAGGAGAGAGAGCAGTTTCCAGTGTATGATCTGAAGTGATGGCACAGAGAAGTACCCATAACAAGAAAATGCAGTAGGTCACATGAGCTCAGGCTGTTTGACAAAGACACAGGAAGTACTTAGCCTAGCAGAAAGCTTCTGAAACGACCCACTTAGGATCTTTTATGCTTGAGAAACTTTTATATGTCCTTGGCCTTAGAGATATATAAAACAGATCTATGAAACAAGCACTTACTGACAACAAATGATAATGAAATTTATTTTACAACAATTAAAATGTTATAAATATACTTTTGCCATTTATTAAAGATGGGGGCAAATCTGCATGTTAGTATGGTGTGTTCTTTAATTTTTAAATAAGGAGTTAGATATTGGCTAAATATTTGATCCTGAAAAAAATTGCTACATCTTCAGCATTTATGAGAGTTGACTGATAATTTGATTGCCTGATTGTCAATGCAGAGAACACAGTTGCACATAAATATATACTACAAAATGGCAGAAATATGTTT